>JZLH01S0059935.1:1296-19595 GCA_001188425.1 Eucidaris tribuloides | reverse complement strand
TTGTGACCCACTTATGCTGTTTACATGGTCACAGATATCAAATTGATTAGCCCGTGAATTTACAAAAATGGCTTTCGTACTGTATTATGTTTCTATCTATCATGTTGGGGTGTGATTTATTTCTCTGTAGTGGAGTAAATGCTGCTTGATCAAAATGGACATCAACTACAGGGCTCACAAACACTTTTCGGAGTAATAAATCTTGGCCCTTGGCTGAAGTGATACAGCTGTGCTGGTCAAATGGAGTTCAACTAGAGTTTTTGCTTGAGAGAGAGATGGAGGGGGGGGGGGTGCAGTGGCTTCTATTTCTGAGGCTCTTGAAATTAATCTTTCGTATAAACATTTTTGACACTTCACTGGAGTACAAAGTAATTTAAAAACATACACACCAATCAAAACATACACACACACACACACACACACACACACACACATGCACGCACGTGCACACACACACACATGCACGCACGTGTACACACACACACACACACACACATGCACGCACGTGCACACACACACACATACACACACACATATGCACGCACGTGCACACATACACACTTTCTCACCCATTGATCTGTGGGGTATCTCTGTCTCCTCATTTATTATTTTTCAACCCACAAGACTAACAAAATGAAGACATGTTCTACAGAATGGACTGTATGCTGTAACACCTGCTACTGTGTTATGTAGGAGCACACACAAACACAAATGCACAAAGACAGACATACACATACCATAACACACACACACACACACACACACACACACACACACACACACACACGACACGACACGACACGACACGACTACAGACTACACACGAGACACACACACACATTAACACACACATCGACACACACAAAACAACAATAACAGACAACACACACACAACACACACACACACACACACACACACACACACAAAGAGATACACACATCTCTTTTCATTGTGTCAATGAGCTAATAACATGAGCATGTATCCTTTCACATCCTTTTCCCATCTAGTACTGTAACCCACTCATCATTCAATCATTTAATTACCAATTTGGACCCCATCCATCAGTCTACCAGACACTGTGTAAATGCAGACCTGACGAGATTGGTATTTAAGCCTTTTGATGGTTAATTAATTTTTGAATGCAGTTTAATTAACTGTTAACAAATAGAGCCTAATTATGTCCTTGACCAAATTGACATTTAATTGTTGGCTATTGTGCCAACACAGACCAATTGAGGCTATAAACAAGTTAATAGCTAAATGTATAGTATAGGATATTTATAAAGAATGTTTTCAATTTGCTTTTCACAACATGATTAAGCATTTAACTAAATGCTTAATAATTATTTATAACAATGGTGCATTAGGACCTAATAATACGTCTGTAGCCATCAGGCAATATCGGTGGTCTAGTGGTATGATGTCTGACTACTAAAGGTAAACGACATGATTGGGGGTGGTCCTCAACTTGGGCTGAAACTACTCTAGAATCAAGTAAACTATGCAAGGATTCTCCTGTGAAAATCTTGTAGTCAAACGTTGACTTATTCTAAAATAAACAATGTCAGCATTACTCCTAGCACGGAAACCTACTGTGTGGCTCTCTATGGGGCTTATTTTTATCATCCCCGGAAAAAAATAAGATACTCCTATGTTTATGCTTGATTCTCCTTAAGTAAACAAATTACAGACAAATCCTCCCAGGTGGGAGATCTACTCCTACTAGTGTATAGTTGGTGTATATTTCAACTCATTTGGTTCTTGAGACATTTTCAAGTGTTCCCAATCATGTCACTAACCTTTAACCAGGAGATTGTGGGTTCAATCCCTACCCGAGTCAGTCTGTGAATTTTTTGTCACAGTGACTCAAAATACATTTAGTTGAATGCTCAATTGCTCTATGAAAGGCAAATTAAAAACGATCATTAATGATTTTCTACTGATGCAATAATATATTATTCATAACAATGATCAGTATTTACTTTTTTGAAAAACCTGAAGGCGTACAACACGTAGTCTGTCAGAGATGTTAATATTCCAGATATATTTTTAACTGTGAGACATCATGACAATAAAACCCTGGAAGGAAAGCTAAGATTAAAATGATTCATTCATTTTAATGTGAGAGAAACCACCAAGAATAGGCAAAATCTACATAACTGGGCTTATTTTCAATGAGGTTTTTGTTGAATACTATAGCTGGGAGTATATACGGCCCAATCTAGCAAAAGCTGATGCTTGTCGGCTATTCACATTTTGTAGGAAATAGCTTTAAAGGAACAAAACATCGATTTAACAATGTACAAAATCAAAAAATGAAATTGTCATAACTTTCCCTTATAATACAACTGTTCGATTTTTGTGAAGCATGTATCAAAATGTAGCTCGTATAGTGTTCTAACAAATGCTGCAATAATCTGAAGTTTGCTATCTGCCACAGAAGGTGTGGTTGTACTGGATCCGTTCACATATTTTCAGATATGAAATCAGTGTGTTAGAGGGATGTGAGTAGGCAGGTGGTCTCCACACTGGGTTCACACCCTTGTCTTTTCATCAGAGTGTTATGGGTTCATGTGCTGAGGTGTTTCGGACCGTTTTCACACGTCGGCAAAATTGTGATTTCAAACATGATCACAATCACAGCAATTAAAGTCGCTGACCATACACATGAGAAACAGTCTTTGCAGACAACATTATTAGAATTCCTATTTTAGTGAATCAAGGCATGTTGGTTTTCCAGGTGTGTTGTCAATTAACCATGCAACAGATGGATCATGCGCCTGTGACACACCTGTACACATGCCCTAAAGCACTTGCATACCTGCCAACCGTTCCTATTAAATAGAAATATTCCTATTATTGGAAAAGAAGAGAACAATTTTAACCTCTTTGTTCCTATTTTTGTTCAAATTTGTCTCTAGTAATGTATAGGAAATTCAGGAATGTTCCTGTTTCTTAAATTTTTGAAATAATTTGTTCCTATTTTTTGGCTTTCAGATTTGCGATCATGATTCTAGTTTGTTTTAAAATGAGTAAAAATGCCATAATAAGGTGTGATCTTCATAAGAAGTCAGGGTCTTGTTCTGTAAGCCACAACACCCCCCATTCAATTGACTGACTATGAAAATGTAATAAATCCAAAATATGCTCAAACAAGCATGTTATACATTAGACTGTTAGATAAAATGTACCTTGGACTTCAAGCAAATGGAAATTGAATTTAAAGTGAAATTTAAATGTAAGTTAAAAGAAAGCAATTTAATTTAATTGTAATGAATGTAAACATGTTTGACTCTTGTTTAACTCTTTCCAGAAGCAAGAAATAGCACTTCAATCTTTTAATGTTTGCTGGTGTGTATGACGCTCTATCCTTATGTTCAACTCGTTTGGTTCTTTGGGCATGTCATTCTCCTTAAACGAGTAATTAGTCTTATACAAAATACACGAGTTGTGTATTACAATTACTTAGTCATACCGTATGTATGCAACTTCTAGAGGAAAGTTGGGGATGCCAAATTTAAAAACAAACATGCAAAGTACTTACAGTATAAACAAAAGTATGCAAAATGTTCCCTGTGGGTTTCTGAGAAATTGTCCAGTTTTGCTGCAAAGGGTAAGAAGAAGTCATCATTCATATTGTGTAGGTGGATAAAGGTGTCATTTTTAACGCTGGAAACCGACGCCAATGAATTAACACGGATGCATTCGTATGATATGCATGTATGCAGATAGAATGAATGAACTTGCTGTGTGGGTTTTGAAAATGTGTGGGGCGAGTGTATTGAGTTTCTTCCAAACACATCAACCACCATTTCCCCCCCCCCCCCGCCCCCAAAAAAGAAAAAATACTTATCTTCGGCTGTTTTATAGTTCCAGCAAAGTACATGTTGAGCATTTGCAAGGGTTGCCCTTGGAAATGTTGCGGGAATGTGAAACCAGCGGTGGGCGTCAAAGACGGTATTTTCGAGCATTGCAGATAGAGCATGATTGCACTTTCAGTGACCGAATTGATATGCTACGGACTGTGAATTTATTGATCGGAACAAAACTCATAAGATTTTTTAGATTGAACTTATTGTGTAGGTGATGAATGTAATGCCCTTTACATACCTTGAAGATGTTGTTTAACCTTGTAGATACGTGATTTAAAGTGTTTGTTATAGAACTCTTGTCTTGGCTGTAATAGTGATAATTTAAAGGCAGTGGATCTCTTTAGCATGCCCAAAAATTAACATTGTATAAATACAATGGCATTTAGAAGAAGATGCAATCTGGGAACCTTTAGCGAAATATAGGAGCTAGAAACTCAGTTTTAGTGGAATTATAGTGACCGTTAGACTCTGATTTGAATTTTTTTCTCGCGAGAAAAAAAATTCTACCATAGAACGTACACTAAACGGCTATTGTTTTCTTTCACATTTTTCAAATTCTAAGCAATTACTTTTCCCCAGATTTCATAGACATGCCCTTCATCAATAGCCTGAGGTCATGGGTTATCTTTTCCTGGTCTCCAGGGATGTTTGCAAGTGAGATCCACTGCCTTTAACCTGTTGAAGACTAGACGCAAGATATCTTGTTATGAGGTCTATGGGAAATGTGTGTTAAAGCAAAGTCAAACCATCTCCAATGGGTTAATGGATCTAGCCAAGAATATAGAAGGTTTGAATTTTCACTAAGTGTCACTAAGTGTCAAGATATCTGTGCAAGAATATCACTTTAGTAATGAATGCCAACTGGATACTTTATTCTATGAACATTTAATACATTCTACAGGGGAAAATGTCACTGTGATATCCTGAAAAAGTTGCACATCTTTTATCCATAAACATAGAAAGAAAAATACTTAGGATAAAAATATAAATATTCAGACTTTTGCAACATGTGAAGGTCATAAACCTTTTGATTTTTTAGGACACTTGACTCTTATACTTTATACATGTATCCTTATTACATAATTGGCACTTTCCCTACCTTTAGGTCGTGCGACTTTATCAGGGTATTGTAGTGACGGTCACATATTGTAAAAACTGGTCCCTACTAGATATATTCGTTTTTCAAAAGTACTTAAGATTACTAAGGTTTGAAGTGCAATTCTTTCAGGGTTTTATTGTTATCCCCACACTAGAAACAATGATTGTATGTAGTCCCATCATCTTTCTCAGGGTGAATCCAGAAATTCTGGTTGGGGGGGGGGAGGGGGAGGCAGATTGCCACCCCCCCCACCCCACCCCACCCCAATCCATGCCCATTTCCAAATTGGAAATAGTGTTAGGCTAGTTTGGGTTAGATTGATGAAGTCTAAACAATTCAGTTAGTATATCTTGTAATGTAGATAACTATGGAAAACTATTTATTTTCATTTTCTGTACGTAATTAGAAAGTCTAGGAAGTTGAATACAAATTTCATGCATCCTGTTTTAATTGAGAATATTAAAATATCTATATCCAATCAGTTTTGATCCTTCTGGTATGAATGGCTTTCCATAGATTAAACCAAAAAGTTTATGTGAATGCTGTATCTAATTTAAAATTCCTTTGCAAATACTGCCCCATATCTGTGTAAATGACACTCAAGCCCTGAGAAATAATATATCCCATCAAACAAGTGTATATATACATGTATACATTGATCTTTCCATTCCGCTCTTGTAGATTTCGTTGTGGGTCCACACTGGCGCTGCTATCATTTTATATCCCATCATTATGCGCTAGTACTTTACAACTACGAGCTATGTCGTTGAATCATATTAACATCCGTCTTCATAAATGTCACCCTACACATACAATTTAATGGTGACAACTGTTTGTAAAACCACTCAATAATCTCTCTGAAAAAAAAGAACAAGAAAAAAAAAGATGAGGACCAGATGAGACGAAATTTCATTATCGTCCAGGAAATTGTGGATTACTGTCTCCAAACGCAAACGTCATCTCGGGGAAAACGACGACTGGTCTATCGATATGAGATTTGGTCGTCGAACCAGCCCTCACAGTAAAGAGACATGTTATCTTAGACTGTGCAAACGGTATTGACAACTTTTCTCTATTTACTTAAAATGGTGAGTCAATAGAAAGGAGAGGCGAGAGATCAGATATTAAAAATGTTTCGTGATTTTCTGTCGTGGTTGGAGGGATTATTAATGCACCGCTAAAGCTCATCACTTTGGAGGGATTTCAGAGCGATTCACTTTAGCTTGTAGTGATGAGCACACAGATTGTAAAATCATTCAGGGATGGAGTTCAATTTGTCATTCATGATAGTATAGTAATAAGACTGCATTGTTAATTCTCAAGTTTACTTAAAACTAAATATCAGTGGTACGAATTTTAAGGCACTGCTGTAAAACACTAAACTTCTTGTGACATACAACTGTGACATACAGTTGTGACATACAACTGTGAAAAGTAGGTATTTTGCAAGTTTGTTGCGAAGTTGGATTGTGTAATGCTGAGCTGTGTAAGAAGTAATCCAGGAAAAGGGATAAATACACTTCATTAAGATTAAAGAAAACCTGTGGAAACATTGAAAATAAGCCCTAAATAAGGGAATTCATGACTACTATAGGTTCTTCTGCCCACAAATTAAGATGAAAAATAGTGCACTTCCCTAAAAATTTGCAGAATAGACATTACTGGCTTTATGTAAATAGAACTAGTGTGCTATCACCTCCTAGACAATTTCAGTCAATGTAAATGTTCTTGGTCAAATCTTCCTTGTATTTCCCTTCTTTTCCACAAGAGAAATGCTATATTTCCGCCTCTATAAAGCATACTTCTATTAAATAACCAGCTGCACTTTTTTAAAGTCTCCCCCAGAGAATTCCGTCTTGTTTTACGACTTCATCCTCTGTCTCTGTCTCCTGGTCTGCATCCCATGAGGACGAGCTGTGTAATTGGATGAAGGTCCGCGCCTGGATTTCGTACGATTGAGCGTGCAAATAATGCCAAGCGTTTGCGCGGTGTTGACGGAGGGGGTTAGAGATGATGGAAATCGGCGAAATGTACTCCGAGAAATATGACAACTACCGAATCTTGGGCTGACAAGAAAATGCATCTTAGAGTATGTATTGAGTGAGATGTATGCCGGTTACAATATATATTTTTTCTCTTGACACTTTGATTTACACACCAAAAAAGTATCTGATCACACATATCTAATCACATTTTGCTTCATACAGAATTTACTTTGTAATTTTTTTCTTGTGGTGTCAATTTTATCAAGTAAAGATGTAAAGGAAGAGAAAATACATACTTCTACATCTACCCTAGATTTCCATGTAGAATAATTTCAGCTGATCATTGTTTTATTTATATTTTGTCCAGTGTTGTTTGTAAAATTAAATAAAACCACATACTGTACATAAATTTATCTCATTTTATGGTGCCTTAATTCCTTCCTTGTCAAGTATTTTGTAGAAAGTGCCACATTGAATAACTGTTTATATTTAATGTGAACTTCAAGCAGCTGTAACTTTCTTTTCAAAACACATTCTCAGCAGGAAAATGGTTTTGTACAAATGTTATAGACATGCTTTTTTTCATAGTTAAACTTTTGTCAAGATATCTAAAGTTGTAACAAATCTTTATCTTATGAAGTTCTTTATTTTTTAGGCAATACGTGTCTTTGAATATAGGGCAAATGACAAATTTTTCATGGAAACAATATTTATGCCAACTTGCCAAGAATGAGTTTCTGAAAAATGGGTCTGGGAACCATTTGTGAACGTGTCTGAATTGGGTTAGAAGAAATAAAAAAGCTGCATTCACACCAGCAAACGCAAAAATATTCTCAGAGAATATCGGCTCTTAGATGTCATGGTTATGATACATCGAAGAGATCAAGCTAGGTCAAATCAGGGAGGTGGATTAAATGTTTCCCATGCTAAAATACTTCATCAAGATCCCCATTTCATTATCCTATTCGATGTACAAAGTTTTTGACCACTTAAATACTTCAAAATTGAAGTTCACACGGGAAAATTTGTGAACAACATTGCCATTATCGTGAGCTAATCCAGCAAAGAACACAGTGATTTGCATGACTTATTTATGTACATGGTGATTTTGGGTAATTAAGGGTTAACAACACTTCCGGTCAGTAAATACATTAAAAAAAAACAATGCATTTATTTCTAACCCCCCCAAAAAACAAAAAAAAACAAAACAAAAACAACAACAACAACAAAAACAACAACAACAACTGGAAACAGGTCAAGATCAGAAGAAACCTTATTAAGTTGTGGTTTTTACCAAACTGGGTTTCAGACTGGTATGAGTCCACTTTGAAAATGGATAAGAAAAATTGGTCCCTTTCACACCGAAACAAACCCGTTATAGAAACAGATTTGTTGGGCAGTCTAACTGTAGGGGTCAAAGTTGACAGTCAAGTGGAACAGTTTAAAATACAGATATTCATAGATGTTGGATCTGGATCATGGACACTATTAAAAAAATGGGAATAAACTCATCACCAGGCCCCAGTAGTCACTGTTAGCTGTTGAAAGGGTTGTTTCTGTTGTGTAAGAACTATTTTTGCATCTAGGATGTTTTGGGGGCATGAATACATGAAACTTAAATCTTGAGATAACATCTGCCGTAACACCCCTTCCCACACGTTTGGCTTTCGTGCGCGCCTCTCAAGATCGGGGCCAAGAACTGTTGAAATGTTAGTGTGTCGATCTGCCCGCGGGGGAGACGAGTTCCGCAAATCGACGCTTCTCGCGTCTGACATTTCTTCCTCTGGAGTAGCGTGACCATCAGTGTGAATAAGGGTCATTTTGCAAAGAAGATGGAGAAAAATGGGCTTGTCAAAATATATCTCAATAGTGGTTGATGGATAAGTAAAACTAAAAGCTTGTGAAATCCAGCTTGTCTTTTATTTTGACAAATAACTCTTAAGGAACATTGTGTTTTGTTATTTATGGTCATATACAATATGTTCTGTTTGTGGCCTATTGCTTAAACTGAAAGGACATTTTGCAAATAGCATATAGTTTTGTATGTCTGTGTGCATTTAATTTATTGTTTTAGGTTACCCTTCTCGTTATTTGAAGCTTGTTTAAATGGGTTTATTACTGCAGCTGCATTAAATTGTTATCAAGAATGCTTTAGAAAAAGGAAGTTGAAGAATGATGGTGATAGCTATTAGGAAGAGAGAGAAGTAGATGGACTTGATGGAGAAAGCAAAATACTGATAACCAAAATAGATAAATTGTGATACTTTACAGCGGATTTTGATTAGTGTTTCAGATGACAGATCTGGACAATCGCCAGTGTGTCTGTAACGTTAAAGGCCGGGTGTCTCTTTTGCATGCCTAAAATTTAACATTGTGCAAATACACTGGTATATAGAAGAAAATGATATTTATGAACCATTAGCAAAGTGTAGGTGCTAGAAATGCAGTTTTAGTGGAATTAAAGTGATAAGCTAACATTGTGGAGCTTCAATTAAAAAAATTGTCAAATTTTGATATCTGAACTACATAGTAGTGTTCATATGGACAAATAAACACCCTAGAATACAAAAGTTTGGAAAGTTACACTGCCAATGGCAAGTTATGCATGAATAAACATTTAAAACTCGGGGCGAATTTAAATATACTAGGTGTACACACAGTAAGTCTATGGGAGAAAGTGGGCAGGTGGATCTGATCAACTTACGATTTTCACTTTTTTAAAGCACTAAATAATCATTTTGAAATACAATTTTTTCAGGGCGTCATTTTTAGACCTTATCACAGACAATGGTAGCATGGGGAATCATGTTTGTTTAAATTATAAGATCAGCAGTTGCGATCTAAATACAGAGAGAGACAAATGAATCAATTTATTACATCGCATTTCACCTCTCTGAATAATTCCTTTCATTTAATAATAATGGGGAATCATGTAGCTCAGATCCGTGGTAAATGTTAGCCAATACCTTTAAGTAAATGTTTGACTTCGATTTGATTTTTTTGTCTCAAGGGACAAAGATTCTACTTGTCTAACAGTCTATTTTTAGAAGGTGCATGCATGAAGGTGCCACTGAGAGCTAAGTGCAGTAGTTTTGTACACGTAGATGACCATGCATTCCTTTTGTGCCTGACACATGCCAGCACAGAAGTAGATCAACTGTCTGGTATTACATAAGCACTGTAATAGGCCTGAAGTGAGATTTGAAATTGTGTGTCAAGAACTTCCACTACACAACTAACTATTGGTCTCTTTGCTCATTTTTCAAAATTTAGGTAAGTTTCAATCGTTAGATTTACAGGCAAGTCCCGTAAAAATAGCCTTAAGGACATAAATAATGTTTTGCTGTGCTATATGAGGGTTGCAAATGAGATTCCCTACCTTTATGGGCAGTGTGTATTTTTGATTAAAGATGAAACATGAACGATTTCTCCCCATACTGTGTTCCTAATCCTATAAACTCCTATCGTCATTAATATCCTAAAAATCACATGCTGTGAATGTATCCATTTTTGAGAATTGATGAAAATAGTCGGAGGACTTCTGACATTTTTGTCATAGGAAATGTAGATATCTGCTATCTGATGATTTAAAACCATAATTTGTCACTATAAACAATTTTCAGTAGGTTTAATGTAAGTGTTTCTATATATGGTTTACCATACTTTATGAATGACTGATGGAAAAATTGGTCTGATCAACAAAATCTTACTTGGGCTTTGAAGGAGAAGTACAGAAAATGGATTGCTCAATTTTTCTTGATAGGTAGAAATCTATAACTCTATTTATCCTATGAAATTGCTCAATCTTTGTTCCTTTTCTGAGAAATTTAAAGAGGAAATAACCTGTGACTCAGACTGTGTGTGTATGTATATCATGTATATATTGGCCAAAACATACACATTGAGCAAAGGATGATTTGTAAGTGCAAAACTGTCCAAAATAGCTAGTATTAAATCTGACAACTGCATGTACTAAATTGTTCACAAGGGCTACTTTATTTCAAAAGAGCCCCCATAAAAAAGAAGAAAAAAATTTCACCCCGATATAAATAACAAAAATATAAATGTTAGGATGTGACGCACACATCCCGAACTACTCTGTATGCATGCCGTTCAAGCGGCATGCGTAAAACGCGGTATTAAGTAGAGTTTAATTATTAATTGTTTGAATCCCACTCTGCAAGGGTACCCGGAGGGATACTCCATATCCCGACGTGGAAATTTGATGGAGGGCAAATGAAATTAGTCCGTACATTATCATCCAGTATCATCAATCAGAAATTCAGTCGGTAATGGATACATAGACATTCCATCCGGTATATCTCGGGGTGTACATTGCATGTAGGTTGTAACTGGTTAGGCTGCCCATCGGATGTCCGCTGCGTATCGGAGAATTTCAGACATCTCCTCTAAAATCTGTGGAGAATCTACAAGTAGCATGATGTCTGCATGCTAACAGACACAAGAGATAGTGAGTGAACTGGGGAGACATGTAATAAATCGAGTATGTTGTGGAAATTAAACTTCAAGATTTTTTTTAATATGTTGAAAGCTTTGGTTTTGGTGAATGGTAAAAATGAACTTTCCTCATTTTGCATTGTTTTTAGATAGACCAATATCATTTATTAAAGCCCTGAATCACACATTCTTAAATATTTCCATTTTGAAAAAAAAAACATATTTTGAAAAAGTGGAAATGTCTGGAGCCGCCAACATTTTTGCTGTAGATCATGTACGTAATGATATCTGCTTGCTGCATCATTGGGAAAAAAGAACCAAATATCCTATTTCAAATAGATTTGGGTAGGTTTGATGTTGGTTTCTGAGGTGTGGCATACTATAATCTATGAAAGATTGGTGAAAAATTTGTCAGATTGACCAAAATTGTACCCTGATTGAAACATTATTAATCAATTTAAATTACGCTTTGTTATTTCCGTCTCCCTCTTCCCACTAGTTTTACGATGTAAGATAAATTGCACATGTGCAAGACACATTCACAGTGGTTGGTACAATTTCAGGAATGTTCACTATGCAAGTATTTATACAATGAAGTATTTTCAAATTAGTGTGAATTGTGAATACATTTTCATTCATGTATTTGTACGCACAGACATGCAATCTGAAATCATATGTTTACTGTCAAGAAAAAATGAAAATTGATCCTTGGAGCTAGACACAGTGATTCAATTTCAAATACCTTTCAGTGCATTGTGATATTTTAAATATCAATTAGTGAAATTGCAGTCCCGCTGGCTTACAAGGGCATTCTCAGATGTTTATCATCCCACAGATAATGGCGACATCTTACTCACGTTCTCGCAACATCGCCTAGATATTCTCCGATTCGCAGTCTACACCGGAAATTGCAAATCTGCAAAATTGTTATGATGAATTAGCATTGGGTTCACTGGAAAACGTACGCTGAAACTTAAACAGTACTTGGCACACTTAGTACCGTACAAAGACAATTGCAAAGTGCACGGGAAAAAGTGCCAAAGCACTCTTAAATGCCGTTGGGGTTTAACTTGTGAATCGAAATCAGAGTTGCACCCTCCCGAAGCAGTTCAAATTCGTGGATAGCCTGCAGAAACCGAAAACATAGCAGGTGCCTGGGAGGGCATTTTTCGACTATATTCCATGAATTCTTGCAACACGCAGTGAAACAAGGTCAGTCAGGCTATACTGCTAGCTAGAGTAGCATATATTCAATATACTTTCGTTTTTCCGTGTAATATATGGGAGGCACGACGGATCAATACTATACTGTGCACTGTTGATACATCTCAGCTTGCGATGTTTCCGTGTAACGCTGGCAACTGAAATTTGCAGTTTGGTTATGTGTTCCACATTTCATCTTTGAATTTATGTTGCAATTCCACTAACTATTATAGGTCAATGACATGATTTGGAGAAATAAATATGTCTGAAGAATTTAATGATTTGAAACATCTACCACTACACAGATAATTTTGTTACATGGCACTCAAAATATCACTCATAAAACTACTAAGTTTACATGTACCGTGTATAATTTCTCACAAATCTTACGTTTTATCACAGACTTTTATGTGTGTGTGTGTGTGTGTGTGTGTGTGTGTGTGTGTGTGTGTGTGTGTGTGTGTTGTGTATGTGTGTGTGTGTGTGTGTGTGTGTGTGTGTGTGTGTGTGTGTGTGTGTGTGTGTGTGTGTGTGTGTGTGTGTGTGTGTGTGTGTGTGTGTGTGTGTGTGTGCGTGCGTCGTGTGTGTGTGTGTGTAGTGTGTGTGTGTGTGTCGTGTGTGTGTGTGTGTGTGTGTGTGTCGTGTGTGTGTGTGTGTGTCTGTGTGTCTGTGTCTGTGTGTTGTGTGTGTGTCTGTGTGTGAGTGTGCTTGTGTATAGTGGGAAAAATGCCCATCCTCTACATGTTTGTGGATATCTATTGATACAAATATTTCTTATCAAGTCAATTTCAATTGACACTTTTTTTCTGATACTGAGATAAAAACAACAGTTTTCTTGCTCTTCTTTGACATGCTCCCGAGGACAGCCAGAGCATTCGGACTCAGACATGGAGTTTCCCAACATAGATGTCATACCAACAACCTTGAATCAGCAATAAAGGAGCAGATGTTTATGGTTCACAGTAGCTTCATTTAGAAATCCATGTTGAGAAACTGCCTTGACAAATGAAGTCTTTTAATTAAAGCCTATTGGAAGTAGTTTGGGTCGATCAGAAAAATTTTGTTCAATCTTTCACACATTGTGATATTGTCATGGAAGAAATAAGAAAACAACATGAAATCTACTGAAAATTATTATAATGACATACTGTGATTTTGTAATTATCAGGGACCAGATGTCACATATAGGCCTACATACATTTCGGGCAGCAAAACAAATCGGGGGCCCGCCAATTTTTTTTTCTTTTTAATTACTAAAAAACAGAAGCGTTTCAAAGCATATGAATTTCTAGGCATTAATGGACAATGTTCTATACAGTAGGTCTATCTACAAAAGTGTATTTGAGAAAATTGCAGTTTATACACTGTACCATTTACCAAAACTATTATCTACCTTTAAAGGCAGTGCATCTCTTTTGCATGCCTAAAAATTTATATTGTGTAAATACAATGGCATTTAGAATTAAATGCCATCTGGGAACCTTTAGCAAAATATAGGAGCTAGAAACTCAGTTTTAGTGGAATTACAGTGACCATTAGACTCTGATTTAAATTTTTTTCTTGCAAGAAAAAAACCCCTACCATAGATCGTGCGCTAAAAAGCCATTGTTTTTCTTTTGCATTTTTCAAATTCTACTTAATTACTGACCTCCAGATTTCACAGACATGTCCTTCAACAAAAGCCGAAGGGCATGAGTTATCTTTTTCTAGTCTGCGGGGATGTTTGCAAATGAGATCCACTGCCTTTAACTCATTGGAGACTAAATACGAGATATCTCAGGCTGAGATGTGTGTTATATTCAAATTAAACCATCTCCAATGGATTAAGAGGACTGTGAGATACTGAGAAATTTAGACACTTGTAAATTTCTCAGTAGGTGCATTTCACACTTACAGCAAACTTCAGCAGAAGTTTCCACTTCCCGAAGATTAACTTTCGGAAGTTTGGGTAAATTTGAACACAAACATTCTCGCAACTCCTGCGAACTTCTCTCGCGAAACTTCCACAACCTTTGTAGAAATTTCCCATGAACATCGCGAAACTTCCGCCGACAATTTTGAGTGTGAACACAAAACTTCGGGAAGTTTATATCCCGTGACACTCAGCGCATTCCGTGTGGGAGATAAATGCGCACCTGTACACACGTACACAAACATGTGGAGTTGACGATACGTTATATACTTAGTATACCATGTAGCTCGACATATTTTACGTGCGTTTTGTAAGCAGCAACATACGTCAAACTCATAGCAATTTTGTGAGAGCTTGGTATACTTTCATTAAATAAATATATAATGTAAAGACAATTGAGCATCGGCAGAAACAAAATCCTGATCATCTGTTTAGCAAAATCTCACGTTACATTTTGGATTGTTTCCAACATGCGCAGGTGCGTTCCAAATCTTCAGAAGTTTCGCGGAAGTAATTCTTCTCGAAGTTTTGGCCCCAGTGTTGAACGATCAGGCCAAACTTCGCGAAGTCTTCGAGAAGATAAACTTCGCGAAGATTTGTAATGTGAATGCACCTAGTATCTCACAGTACTGTTAAGGACGTCAATTTCCCAAGATAGATATCTCAATGAAGATTTCTCCAGCATTCAGCAAACTGTTCATATCATTTACTCATTTAAATACCTTTAATCCCATGAAACTTGTACTTGTGTTCCCCTTTAAGATGAGCTGCCCTGGCTGCCAAGTATCAGGATGAGATGTATTTGATACAGTTATTGGAAGATGAGGTGTGTGTGGAAGCCCAATCGATATAGCACTCTATCAGGCTGTCCTGAGCTGGTGGCATACTGGGCCTGGATGGGGCCATGCAAAGTTGTGGTTTCGTTTCTGGTTGCAGTGGGTCATGTCAAAGATTCTGTACATGGTTCCATCTTTTTGGCTATAGATGTGTTGTTCTTGTTCCTGTTGTAATTGTTGAGATTTATTTTTACTCTTAACCCGTTGGAGACTCGTGTCAACTTGTGTTGATGTCTATGGAAATTCATGTTATAGTGAAATCTCCAAAGGGTTAATGTGTCAAGCGTTTTCAAACAGTGACACATTGAGGAACTTGTTACGTGAAGTGTCAAATTCAAACAAGTACATGTACAACTTTGTTATGCATGATGAAGGAATTGTTTTATACAAAAGTTTTTGATAAAAGTTTACTCTTTGTACCAATGTAGCTTTTACTGCACAGTACTGTGAATGTTTCTGCAGTTGCAATTTGTACTTTTATTATAAATTATTCAATATCGGTATACATATAGAAAACATACAAACTTTTCCAATTTCACAAAAACTCAGTGATAAAACTCTTTACCACTGGATCCCTGGGATACTGTATACGCCATATATTTTGCATCCATATATTTTCGTGATTTTACTTCAAGGCGGGGAATTTGCGAGAGTGTATTTTTGCGATTTTATTGCATTTACATTCACTTTGTACAGAAATGTCAGGAAGTGAAAATGTTCGCGTTCAGTAAGTTGCAAAATTTGGGAAAATAAAACCACCGTGAAATATTCAGCGTACAGTATGCTGTGTGTGAGCAGTCTGCAAGCATAGACCGTACAGTATGTTGACATGTCGACAAAGTTTTATAGTGACTAGAGCCAAGTCTAATTTGGTTACTACTTCCATCTTTCTGACAGGAGTAGCAAGTAGTCTACAGCACTGATTCTGCAGACCCAATTTTGCGCATCACAACCGACAGGTGTTTGCAAATGCAAACCAGTGTGTGAGCACCAGGCAACCTCCTGATCTAGTTTGTATATTCCTGGAGGGGTTTATATCATCGGGTACAGAATTGGCATAATTGCCCTGGAATTTAGGCGAAATCACTTTCAATTTGGACAAATTTGTCTGATTCCTTCAGCCTTCAGGCGATAGATAGTTTGTAGTGAACTAAATATTATTGGCAATGTTGTTAGCTACATGCAGATATAGATGACGGGGATGGCATGGTTAGATGACTAGTCTAGGGAACAGGGTTGATTGACACCTGAATATGAGAAGGGTGTCACAGAGATTATAGGTTCATTGATGCAAATACCACAGACCACATAATCAGTACAATACAACCATTTATCAGTTTCAAATCGAAACTTTATTACGAGGATTCGATGACATGTGACACTTAATCTTGCATCGAAATATGAACAAAAATATTATATAGTAATTACTTGTAGTAGGAAGATTGATGACAACCCCACATTACTTTAACTCTTGTGTGTTAAAAGTCTGCATGATCTCTTTTGTAATCCCTCCCCCACCCCCCACCCCAAGTAACACAACAAAACATAACTTTTGCCCTTAGGCATTTTGTGAAGGGCATGTCTTTGCAATTTGAAGACCAGTTATTATCTACTGTATATATTGAAAAATGCATGCAACATTGATGTTAAGTCTGGGTGTCAGACTCAATAAACTGAGTCAGTTCAGTTGCATTATTTGAGTATTCATCCATTGGTCTAATCTGTACAACACTAATGCATCAATTTGTCATGTTTATGAATGCATATGGTACCCATTTGTAAATTGCAATTTTTTTCACATACATAATGAACACCCATGCACTGCAAGGGTCTGAAATTAGACTAGGGATTTTGGTCTCTATGATGCTTTGATTCAATTCAAAATCTATTGGTCATTGTAATTCCAACCAAATTGAGTTCCTAGCTCCTACATGAATACTTTGCTAGAGGTTCCTGAATTGTACCAGTGTATTTGCACAATGTTAACTTTTAGGCATACAAAACAGTTCCTTTGTCTTTAAGTTACCATGGTTTCTGGACAGCATACTGTACATACTGTACTCTATCATGCAATCAATGTTCTGCTGCTAAAAAAAGAAACTTTGAAGTCTAGGATTGACTACCAAGTGAACACTTCTTCATACCTTGACAAACCCTCTCTGTTATCCTAGATTTATTACCCGCCATTAATCACACCAAAATAAAACAGAACAGACATCCCAGTCCCGACTTTTTTTACCACCAACTTAAAGACATCGTTAAATAATGTTTCCACTTTGAAAAAAAATTGAGTTACTTATAGGATCCTCCATGCTACTAGTGTCTTTGATAAGGTCTAAAAATGAAGCCCTAAAAATGAAAAGAAATCAGATCAGTGCTTTTAAAAAGAGAAAATCATTGAGCAGCCATTCCAGTTTTTCCTGATAGACTGCTCTATATCATAGCATTTGTCTGCACTGTATAAATTCATGTCCTCATAGTTTTCTGTTCATATTTTGCTAGTGATAGCATAATTGTCAAGTTTTGTAGTGTAGGGTGTTTATTTGTCTCTTCAAACACTATCATGTAGGTCAGATATCAAAGTTTGACAATCTTTTTAGGTGATCTGACATTTGCTCCAGTGACAATATGTCAGAAGACAAAGAGTTAGGGTTAGAGTTGTCATTGGGTTACCCGTTCAGAATATGGATAGGGTTAGTGTTTGGGTTAGGGTCAGGGTTAGTGTATGAATTATTGAAATACATGTAATCGTCTGATCAATTGTCAATGGATCAAATGTTGGGCATTCTCTTTTTTAATAGGGTTTTAACCATGTTAACCTTTGCCTTTAACCATGTCTGTGGTGTTGTGCTGCGGTGTGTCTGCAGCCTGTGATTGTTAAATTTACAGACAGCTGGGTCAACAATTCAATCAGTTCTCAAAAAGTGGTTGTG
>JZLH01S0059933.1:48239-60291 GCA_001188425.1 Eucidaris tribuloides | reverse complement strand
AATTCCCATACATCATACTTGAGAGTAACTCACTCCATTTGCATGGCTGACAGTTTTACCATACCCTTCTCATTGAAATGGACTTTCGTCACAGGACATTGATACGAGAACGTTAACTCCGGGCCAGATATGCCAATTTGCCGATGTGGATGGATGCGGGTCAAATGTTTGTCGTGCTTAGTGTGAACGGAACATGAATCCGGATTGAACACACATTGACCCACGTGCCAGATTAATCCAGATAAGAAGGCCTACTGTGAACATGCCCTAATAAAAACACCTTTTTCACCAAATGCTTTGATAGATGCCCCACTCTTCACATTTAAAAAGCTTCTATCCAGTGTGAATCATCAGGTTGTTCACAAGATTGCAAATGGTCTACCATTCTCTTAACACTTAAATGGCGCCTCCCAAGTGTGAATCTTGGTGTTTGGTAAGATGAAATTTATTTAACGGAATGCTTCACCACACTCTTTACACTTGAATGGCTTCTCCCCAGTGTGAATCCTGAGATGTCTACTAACATGACTTTTTTCACCAAATGCTCTATCAAACACTTTACATTTATATGGCATCTCTCCAGTATGAGTCCTCATATGCAGTTTAAGATTATACTTTTTACGAAATGCTTTACCACAGTCTGGGCATTTAAATGGTTTCTTTCCAGTGTGAAGCATCATACTTTTTACTAAATGCTTTACCACAGTCTTCACATTTAAATGGCTTCTCCCCAGTGTGAATTGTCAGTTGCTCTGTGAGGTGACTTTCTTTATGATATATTTTACCTCATTCTGCGCAGAAATATCTCTAGTCAACAAAGGAATTCCCATACATCATACTTGAGAGTAACTCACTCCATTTGCATGGCTGACAGTTTTACCATACCCTTCTCATTGAAATGGACTTTCGTCACAGGACATTGATACGAGAACGTTAACATCCGGGCCAGATATGCCAATTTGCCGATGTGGATGGATGCGGGTCAAATGTTTGTCGTGCTTAGTGTGAACGGAAGGCATGAATCCGGATTGAACACACATTGACCCACGTGCCAGTTAATCCAGATAAGAAGGCCTACTGTGAACACGCCCTAATAAAAACACCTTTTTCACCAAATGCTTTGATAGATGCCCCACTCTTCACATTTAAAAGCTTCTATCCAGTGTGAATCATCAGGTTGTTCACAAGATTATAAATGGTCTACCATTCTCTTAACACTTAAATGGCGCCTCCCAAGTGTGAATCTTGGTGTTTGGTAAGATGAAATTTATAACGGAATGCTTCACCACACTCTTTACACTTGAATGGCTTCTCCCCAGTGTGAATCCTGAGATGTCTACTAACATGAACTTTTTTCACACAAATCTCTATCACACACTTTACATTTTACGGCATTCTCCAGTATGAGTCCTCATATCGTCGTGGCTATTACGAACGGCGAACAATTCATTTGGTGCGCAAACGCAATTCGAGAAAATCACGTTTGAAAAAAGTGTTACTTTCCAACAAAAAATTTTCTTGTTTCTCGCTGTATACAGATGACTGAATTTAGCCAAAGTGACAAATATAATACTCTAGTTTCTGGCTACTGATTATTTTTGAGCCAATATCATAAAATTATAAATATATTTAGCCAAATAAAATTGTTTGGCAGTTCGTAAAATCCACTGCTTCGCTGTATGCCATCGTTGCGTGTATTGCGTATGGACGAACAATTTTCGCCGTTGAATGTTCGACGGTTTCGTAAAAACCCGCGCCTCACGTGCGCGCATACCTTTGTGTACTGTTGTCGCTCGCACCAAATTGTTCGACGGTTCGTAAAACCCGCGCCATCACGTGCACGCATACCTCTGTGTGTACTGTTCGTCGCTTGCGCCCGTTTTACGAACCGATAAACAATTTGTGACGAAAGGGGTGTTTTTAAACTCGTATATTTCAAAAAGTAAACATTTTTACTGTCTAAAACTTTGGGACATGATAGTTTATACTATGTACTTTCATAATACGATGAAAACTCAAAATCGAAAATTTGACCCCAAAACAACTGTTTGCCGGTTCGTGAAAGCCACGACGATATGCAGTTTAAGATTATACTTGTTACGAAATGCTTTACCACAGTCTGGGCATTTAAATGGTTTCTTTCCAGTGTGAAGCATCATACTTTTTACTAAATGCTTTACCACAGTCTTCAAATTTCAATGGCTTCTCCCCAGTGTGAATCGTCAGTTGCTCTGTGAGGTGACTTTCTTTATGATATATTTTACCTCATTCTGCGCAGAAATATCTCTAGTCAACAAAGGAATTCCTATACATCATACTTGATGGTAACTCACTCCATTTGCATGGTTGACAGTTTTACCATACCCTTCTCATTGAAATGGACTTTCGTCACAGGACACTGATACGAGAACGTTAACATCCGGGCCAGATATGCCAATTTGCCGATGTGGATGGATGCGGGTCAAATGTTCGTCGTGCTTGGTGTGAACGGAAGTATGAATCCAGATTGAACCCACATTGACCCACTTGCCGGATTAATCCAGATAAGAAGGCCTACTGTGAACACGCCCTAATAAAAACACCTTTTTCACCAAATGCATTGATAGTTGCCCCACTCTTAATATTTAAAAAGGCTTCTATCCAGTGTGAATCATCAGGTTGTTCACAAGATTACAAATGGTCTACCATTCTCTTAACACTTAAATGGCACCTCCCAAGTGTGAATCTTGGTGTTTGGTAAGATGAAATTTATAACGGAATGCTTCACCACACTCTTTACACTTGAATGGCTTCTCCCCAGTGTGAATCCTGAGATGTCTACTAACATGACTTTTTTCCACCAAATGCTCTATCAAACACTTTACATTTATACAGCATCTCTCCAGTATGAGTCCTGCAGTTTAAGAGTATACTTTTTACCAAATGCTCTACCACAGTCTTGCATTTAACTCTTAATGTGCCGTGCCCAAATCCTCTAAATGCCGGTGGTTTCCGCGCGATCCAGCGGTTTGCGAAAACGGAAACGTTGGTCCACATTCTAATGCTCATATCCCCGTAAGTAGACATCGTACAGCGAAACGATGTGTATGAAAGTTGTAGTAAATTTTATGCTCTTTCTAACCATTGCTAAAATTTTTGAGATGTTTTTCGATTTCCAGGCCATCTAGCTGGTGACAGCGAACTATTTTTTTCTACCATAAAAAAATCAATTGACCTTATTGCACTCAAAAAAGTTAGCCATGACCTCTGAATACAGTTTCTTTTTTTACATGAACTAATAACATGTTCTTTTAGCTTTCGAATGATGTACGATTTACGAAAATTGGCCGTAAAATAGTTAAGATATGGTTGATAATATATGCCATTGTCAAAATGAGAATGTAAACGCAGTATTTTTCCCGATCCAACATAACCATTCTCCCGGTTCAAACAGGACGTAAACTGATTGGTCCGATTTGGTCACGTGACTCTCCGAAATTGATTGGTCTATTTTGGTCATATTATTTGCCGTTCGCCCTATGTGCTTCTCTTCGTTCTTGATATTTAGTAGGCACATTTGATCGCGTCTGTTTCTGTCTAAAGTACTTTGATTCATTAGGAGAAAATAATCGTGATTCTCGCGATATTTGAGTGAAAAATACGAGATACAATTACTTGTTTTCTAAAATTATGAAGTTGTTAAAAACCATGAATTTCAAAAGCTAATTTATTGCAAGCAACACTATATCGATTCTGAACAAGCAGTATAATAAATATCCAGCATCTTTTTTTTGTCAATGTGTGTCTGAGCTTACTTGTAAATTGGATAAAGAAAATAAAGCTATCAACTGTGAATTTACGTATTGCATGCGATTGAAAGGTCAAGATTTGTTTATTGAAAGTTGTTGTTGCTTGGTTACTTCTTGATGGTCCATACGTGCCATCTTATGTCGTCGGTAATAATCAAACAACAGCGGTTCTGATTGTAGAATTATAGTGTCATTGAAAGCAAAGACACCTTGGCCATGGAAAGTTTCTTGGCGACAAGCATTTTCTAGCGGTAAAGGGTCCCCGCCCTGAATATTACAAAAAGGGAAAATCAAGCCACGAAATTGGAACCTTTTGTGCGAGATCAATCAGTGGGCGCATACGTTCCGCCAATAACTAGTCTTTTCACACGAACTCAGGGGAGTAAAAAGGTTTCGTTGTCAAGACTTTTGAAAAAAAAAGACACGGTCAACATGGGTTCTATAGAAAACGAAAGAGGATTAATGATGGTGTGTTTCTTCGTCTTAGTGAAAGGATGACGTGCGATTCCCTGGGTGTCAACAAAGGACGTGGACAATGTCATGACTGTGTTCTTCCAAAAGCAGGGGCCCCAGATAGAGAGAGAGTTATAGATAGGGGATCTTTATCAATATATTGGGATAAAATGCTTTTTGGAATGAAGTACCATACACTTTTACCGGATTAAAAACATAGACATATACCAGTTACAAATAAAACGACATCTAGAATTTTCTTGATCTAGAAATTTCTTGATGATTAGGGACGATAATTTTACAAAACTTACACATGTAGGTTGTTGCGCAAATATGTAGCTGTGGTGGAAAATAGGTAATTATAGAGAAAAGCTACTAAATAGACAGCTGGATGTAGAAACCATAAATAATACAGCTCTGTTGGGATGGATACGAAAAATATGGATTAATAAAAGGTGGTTATGACGATACAGTAACATAATTAAAACGACTGATAGAAAACATAGATTATGATATGCCCAGCTAGATGGCCTGTATATTTTGTATTAGTATTTCTGTTGGTACCAAATTCTGTAAGTTGTTTATTTATCGTAGAGTATGAAAAGCTATACAAGCCAACTACAATTCAAATGATGTAACTGCGGCGGATGGCCGGTTTTAGTGATATATTTACAGAACGCCGCAGTTCTTCCATGGCGTCCTGAAATTGAATTGTATAGTGCCTGCATTGCAAACTTTGAGTCTAATCCCATTTAATATGTGTGCTTGTTTGTTTTATTTTATAAGACCCTCGATCAGCCAGGAAGGCTGTTTTCAGAGACAGCGGGTAAAAAATCAACAAAATCAATAAAAAGTAAATTAAAGTAACAAAACATAACAAACCCGACCCCCAAAACGAACTAAAATTTATAACTAAGAAAACAAGAACATGTAAACAAAAATAATGATAAAGTAATCTTATAGTACAATCAGATACTGGCTAACATGCTGCCTCACAACATTACTGTATCTAGTGCCTGTTCAAACAGTTTTAGAATTTTTGCTCCTCTAATGTATTCACGGAGACTGTTAAATATTTGTGCACGAGAATAAATGCATCCATGTTTCAAGAAACTCGTTTTGGGTTTGTCTAATCTCATAATATTACTTCAATTTCGCAAATTATATGTACTATCTTTTACGGTTATTTTATCACATATGAATTCGGTAAATTGTCTGTTGACAAGCATGTCATAAGAATGATTCGGGTGTTGAAAATGGAAAGTCATCGTCCTTTTTCTCAAAGAATATTTTATCTATTCCTTTTTTTTGGGGGGGGGGAGGGCAGGGCAGTGGACTTGAACTAGAAAACGGAACATGACTTTCCAACTCTCATTGCTCAAAACTGGATCAATCACAAATTCACAATCATTCCCCGTAAAAAGTGCCAAATTACCTTTTCACCCGAAATAACTAATATCAGTACATCAACCAATGATTTATCAAGCTATAAAACAAGGATTGATGACAAATAAAAGGAGACAGTAATATCTTGTATTTCACTTCTAATTTCCATTGGCGCGGGCACAGCGTCGGAAATACCCGGGGGCGACGGGCGATTCCGCCCTCCGCGGAGTCCAAATCGCCCCTTAAAATCCTCGAAATACAATTCTTTGGGGCGACCATTTTATTCAGAGTCGCCCTCATTTTTTCTACTGAAATTTTACGAATGTTCACACCCGTTTTTATCAAACATATCATTGGAAAAGCGCCAATATTTAGCTCGGGTATTTCGTCAAAAATAAAAGTCGGGAGTTCGTTTGTTACCTGTCAGACATGAATTCCGGAACTAATATACGGAACTAAATAGTAGCAGGATTCATGTCAGACGGGTAACAAATGAACCGCGACCATCGTTTTGACCATTATACGGAACTAAATAGTAGCGGGATTCATATCTGACGGGTAACAAACGAACCCCCGACCATCGTTTAGACCATTATACGGAACTAAATATTAGCGGGATTCATGTCTGACAGGTAACAAATGAACTCCCGACTTTTATTTTTGACGAAATACCGAGCTAAATATTGGCGATTTTCCAATGATATGTTTGATAAAAACGGGTGTGAACATTCGTAAAATTTCTGTAGAAATTACAAATAGCAGTTATATTCTATAGTAATAGCAGTAGGGGTAGAAGTAGTAGTAGTAGTAGTAGTAGTAGTAGAAGAAGTACACTCATGCTCATAATTATGGAATACTTAAAAAACATTTTAGAAGTTGCAATTTTTCCGTGATCAGTACGTCTGGGATTAATATTTGTTCGCCCCATGTGAAACATTTATAATCTAAGTATTTCAGGAATTTTGAGCATTTTGTAGCGTCCGACTCAACACCAAAACCTGTGTTTATAAATGGGGGTGTTTTTGTTGTTGAGTCACGTGGTGTTTACAAGCGTTATTAGACTTGTAACAGACACCATTCTTATGTTAATTTAGTGATAAATGACATTAGATCAAAATTTATCAGTTTTCTGTGTTTTTTTAAAATTACTTTAATACTTTTTCATGATTTTTTGAGGATTTTCAAAAAAATAAATATATAATCTTTATTTCGCTCAAATGTATATTAGTTTTTACTTTAGTCATCTCATGAAATCCAAAATTGCTTCACATACTGCGTTTTTGTGAAATGAACACTGATCTTGAAAAATTAGGACGATGTAGGAGAGAGAACTTTAGTATCAATAAAATATTCCATAATTATGAGCAGGAGTGTAGTACCATTATAAGCGTAGTAGTAATAGTACTAGTACCAGTAGAAAGAGAAGTACTAGTAGTGGCAGTTGTAGTGCCAGGGTAGTATTGGTAGTAGTATACTAGTAGTAGAAGAATTCAAAGAATAATGCTATAATTCCGTAATCACATATGTTGGCCAGCAAAACATCGTAGAACAGGCGTGATCGGCGAGGGGAAAATCCTCAGTCCACACACTGAACTCTATTAGACCGCTTGGGTTGATCAGCCAATCAATGCAACTGTTTCTAATAGCATCAACATCTGCACAAATTAGCCAATCAATGCAAAGCTTCTTGCGCTGTTGTACATTTTTCTGCCCGAGTGCACAGTGCGTGCTGCTCACACAGTCCCGAGTAGCGAGCTATTTTTCCCCGGTGAAAATTGGTACTGAACACTTCGAAACTCATCGAAATACGCAAAATTTTTCAAATGTAATGATTTGTTTATATTTACATTTTCTGAAAGCATGAAGTTTGCTCTTTCGTTTCATGTAATTTTTAACTCAGGCAGTGACACAGTCAGGGTAATATAAGACGATGAAAATTGCCCTTCAAAATCAACTCGTTTGGTCGCAGCTCTGCGACTTCGGCACGTCCCCCCTAGGTCGCAGATCTGCGACTTTGGCATGTTGAGAGTTAAATGGTATCTTTCCAGTGTGAAGCATCATATGTCGCTTAAGACACCATTTACTACTAAATGCTTTACCACAGTCTTCACATTTAAATGGCTTCTCCCCAGTGTGACTTCTAAAGTGTCTAGTAAGGTCACTTTTATGACCAAATGCTCTACCGCAATCTTTACATTTAAATGTGTTCTCCCCAGCATGTATCCCGAAGTGCCTAGTAAGATGACTTCTATAACGAAATGCTTTACCACACTCAGTACATTTAAATGGCTTCTCCCCAGTGTGTATCCTGAAGTGTCGAATAAGATCAATTTTATGACCAAATGCTTTACCACAATCTTCACATTTAAATGGCTTCTCCCCAGCATGTATCCCGAAGTGTCTGGTAAGATGACTTCTATAACGAAATGCTTTACCACAATCAGTACATTTAAATGAGTTCTCCCTAGCATGTATCCCGAAGTGCCTAGTAAGATCACGTTTACGATGGAATGCTTTACCACAATCTTTACATTTAAATGTCTTCTCCCCAGTGTGTATCCTGAAGTGTCTAGTAAGATGACTTTTATTATCAAATGCTTTACCACACTCGATACATTTAAATGGTCTTTCTGCAGCGTGAGTGCTCATGTGGTCTACTAAGTGACTTTTATTATCAAATGCTTTACCACAATCTTTACATTCAAATGGCTTCTCCCCAGCGTGTATCCTGAAGTGTCTAGTAAGATCAGTTTTATCACCAAATGCTTTACCACACTCAATGCATTTAAATAACTTCTTCTCAGTGTGAATCTTCGTGTGTTCTGCAAAATGACAATTTTGACCAAATGTTTCACCACACTCTTTATACTCAAGTGGTCTTTCTCCAGTATGAGTGCCCATGTCTTGTTTAAGATTACTTGTTTCACAAAATGCTTTACCATTTTCTGTGGAAGTCCCGACATGTTCTGGAAGCTGATGTTTACGTGAGAGAGCATCTGCACAGTCCGTACAAGGGTATGTGTTTCCCTGATCGTTAGAAAATGTATGGGAGAGAATTTGATGTCTGTGCAAGGCAACTTCTTCACACTCTCTTAACAAATGTTGATTTCCTTTAATGTGACACGTTATGTGTTCCCTCAGAGCACTAGCTTCACTGAAAAACTGATCACACTCTGGACATACATGATATGTTTGACTGGCAATATCATTTCCTAAACCTGAAATATTATACACCTCTTGTGCACATGACTTTTCTGAAGCACAATTTCTTACTTTTAAGAAGTCAATAAGATGAACAAAAACTTTAAATCCTCTGGTTCTGCATGGAAGCTGTGCAGTGATGTTTTCTTTGTCTTCTTGAATACTTTGGACACCATCACAGTCTTGGAATTGGTTGAAATCTAAATGAGTCATGTCGGTACCCCAATATGTTGACCAACCTGGAACTGTACGGTTCATAGAAAGGAGAGAAGTTGAATGAATGAAAAGAAACATTTTGATTCAAATATCAACAATGAACATTAACATACTGAGTGACACTTCAAATTTCCGTAGTATTTTTTTTTGGTAAATTTCTTTTGCATTTATATCAAGTGCTATGGACATTGCAAAACTAACAATCGACCAAATAAAATTTAGTACAAGTGTTTTTTTGTTATATTTTGGCCTCCAACCTTCGGAGTCGCTCACATATCATATACTGATCTACATTAAACTTTGGCAGTCTGTATATCACACATTCCACAATATTTCTTTCCCAAGGCATGTTGATGTCGATACAAAATTATGAAGAGAAAAGGAACAGACTAGAATTTGGAGTAGAAAAGAAAGTGGTCAAAGATCACAGGTGGTCCTTGTGTATGTTTGATTTGACCTTATATATACCATGGCAACTTAGGGACTTTCAGATGGTGTACATACATGAGGCATTTCAATTTAAATTGTACAGGGAAACCCCATTATAGCGAGGTTGTCTGGACCGGCGATTTTACCTCGTTATATCCGGTACCTCATTGTAAACGTACACATAATATATCACACAAAATATAACATGTATGGGACTAGGCATTAAACCCATCTGTTTACTGCTTTTCCTACTTGTTCTACACCAAAATTATGAACAGAAAGCTGATTATTTTTCATTTATATACTCATCCAAAGTAATAAAGAAAACTGGATCTCGAAATAAATTAGCAACCTCCACGCTCATAACTTGCATTGAGTACTGTGTACGGGAGGCAGGCTTTGTGTGTGTGACAGGTAAATGTACAGTACTGTACAGCAATGTGAATTGCACTCACACTCACACACACACACTTGCAGATAGTCAGGGACTTCATATTGTGCATGGCTAGCATGGCAGGCAGAAGTGGCACGATGCGCTCTGAAGGGCAATTTTTACTATGCCAAAATTTGAATTTGGTCAGTGCACGATGCGACTTTCACTTCCTCGTTTTAACCAGGTGAAGTTTCTTATGTTTTCTTTGTTAATGGGTTGAGAAAAATCCTCGTTATAAGCGAAATCTCGCAATAACCGAACTCGTTATAAACGGTGCTTCTTTCCATTGAAGAACATGTAAATGAAAATGGGACCGAGACAATCACCTCGTTAAAAGTGGTACCTCGCTGTATCCGAGCTCATTATAATGGGGTTTCCCTGTATTGGCATGGCTGTGCTCATTCACACTATGCTAGTTATTCTTGGTTTGTAGACATATGAAGCCACAGTGATTTCAATTTTGTGCATGACACAAATTATATCAGTATTTCAATGATTCTTGAGAAAGAAACTGAACAAATTTGCCATATTTTCAAAAGGAAGGTTATTATAGTAACAGGGTTCCCAGCATTTCAAGAAAACAAAATTCCCTGATTTTCCCCTGATTTTTCCCTGTTGAAGTCCTGATAATTATTTCAACTCATTTTCAGTTTCACATATTTTCCAATCCAATGGATGTTGTCTTGAAACGCAACAAAATATAACAAAGTCTGAAGACTACTTTCAAGTTTTGGGCCAGTCAAAATGCACTGACTTTTCCCTGATTTGAAGCATTTTAATCAAATTCCCTGACGTTACCCTGATTGGAAAAAAAGTAAAATAATTCTCCATGATTTCTCTGATGGGCTGGGGACCCTGAGTAATGATGCTATATATTCATTTTGAATTTGCCTTGTTTAGGAAATGAAACTATTAATTTGGCAATGGCATGGAACAAGGTAATCAGAAGTCAGAACATACATTACTGCCTTCACCAATCCTATATGGTTGGAATTTACACATTACATAGCCCCATTGAAGAGATGGGATAATAGTTTTTCAGATACTTCATGTTGATTCCGAGTATATGTGCTAAAAACATAATTTAAAGCTACACCAAATTTCATTTTTTTTTTCGGGCAAGGTGTGTTTGCGTTATTACCAAATTTTATATTTGTGAGTCTGACATTTTACAAATGGACCAGATCCGCAATTGTAAATCATGATACAGAACGAATCAGTGAAAACATGCAGGGTACCACTGTCATATAAAAGACAACAATGCAAAGTCCTTTCGTAGATAAAAAAAAGGAGTTGTGGTTGACTAATTTGAAACTTCTCAAGACCCCTTTTGTAACCTTCTATTCACAAATGAACTTCCCCCTCCCCTCCGCATATGACTAGTCTGTAAGCAGCTCAGAAGCAAATACTCTCTTCTGACACTGACCTTCACTTGTCAGGTGCTCTGACCCATCTTCTGATTTAATGTCTGTAGCTGGCTCTATCCTTTCTTCGGAATATTCATCCGTCATAACCCTCCAACCTGAATCTGTGTATAAAACATTCAATGCAGTACGATAAACAGTAACAGTAAGATATTAAAGGAGACATTTATAGAAGAACCACAAATATGACGATATACATATCTGCAGAGAGCTTATAAGCCGTACAATGAACTTGAATGTCATTCAAGCAATATAACCCTTCCATAAAAGCGAAATTAGGGTGAAAACATCACCCCAACCTCGGGACCTAATTCGCTCGTTTGCTGTCCGAAAACGGCCTTTAGCTGTGACGTAAGAGATGGGTTCGTGGACTTCCGGGTACGTAGCTCTATGCGTATTGGCTGGAAAGACAACCCTGAACTTGTGTGTTATTCTCCCGGTTATTCTCCCTTATGAAAATAAAAGATAGGCCTAATACTTCATTGTTTGCAATTTACGTCTCATTATGTCCAACTTAATGTTCTACGTGTTCTACGAAATTCATTGTTTGGAGGAAAAAAACGCTGAAAAGGGGTAAAGGACCGACCTCCAAGGTGTTACTACGGCTGTATTTATTGCGCTAAGTTGGAGGTCAGTGTTCCGAGTCGGCCGGCGATTTGCACTTTTGACATTATCAGACGGAGACTTTACCTCTTTCCACCATGGAAGAATGCAGTTGATAT
>JZLH01S0059917.1:4316-17790 GCA_001188425.1 Eucidaris tribuloides | reverse complement strand
AATTCTATTACTGTTTATGTATTAATTCTATTACTGTTTATGTATTAATTCTATTACTGTTTATGTATTAATTCTATTACTGTTTATGTATTAAAGTAGAACAAGATCGAGCATCAAGAATAAACCCACTTAATAAATATTGTTCTAAAATGCTGGATAAACAGGATTTAGAGGGTCTCATTGCACAAGGTACCATGCTTACTTGAGGTACATAAATGACATCTGTTATTATTTATGTTAAGCTGGTTGCTGTTAATGTACTTACAGACTGAGCAACCCCCTAGAATTACTCTATTGTGACCAACAATCACTCTTTTGCTGAGTCGTTGTTAGTCACAACCAACTTTGGGTGCTAAATAAAGACAAAATTTAACAATGACTACAGTTTAAAATATTTGAGCTGTATAATCCTCCATGCTCTAAATGTCTGTGATAAGGTCTAGAAATGAAGCCTTGAAAAAAATTGTACTTTAAAGTGAACATTTAGTGTTCTATAAAAGAGTGAAAATCTTGACTTATCCAGTGTGACCGTCTCCTGACTTTGTCTATTTCCTCCCATAGACTATTATGTAATATGTGTGACTATTTAATAGTCAACCCAAGCAATAAATTGGGGGGATGGGGGTGTGTTTATCTATGCATACCATGCCCATGGCAGCATATTCCAAACTTTTATATAGCAGGATGTTAATTTGTTCATTTAAGCACTATTATGTAGCTCAGATCAAATTTTGACAATTTGTTTTACTTGAAGTTCAACGATGTTATCTTTGGGCTTTAATCATTAATAACATTTAATTGGGGTTAGTCCTCAGCTTGTGCTGAAACTATTCTAAAATCAAGTAAACTATGCAAGGATTCTCTTGTAGAATCTTTTGGTCAAATGTTGACTAATTGTAAAGCAACTACTGTCAATATCTGTTATGGCATGCAAATCTGTGTAGCTTTCTATAGGATATTTTATATCAGGGCACAAGAGAGATTAAATGCTGGTATGTTCACGCTTGATTCACCTTCAGTAAACAAATTAAAGACAAATCCTTCCAGCTGGTGTATAGTTCATAATAGTTGGTATATATGTTTCAACTCATTTGGTTCTTGAGACAGTTTCAAGTGTTTCCAATCATAACATCAAACCTATAAGGTATCCAGCAAATATCTAGGGTTAGGGTTTAGGGTTAGGCTTTAGGGTTAGGGTAGGGTTAGGATACCCTATCCCTAATCCTAACCCTAGTCTAGGTAGGTAAGTCCATGAAAATTGTTTATAAATGGCAGTTCCACATGTTATGATTTGTGTACAATACATAAATTACTGTATGTGGGACTACATGGATACCTAATTTGTGAACACCCAACTTTGAGGCCTTTGAGCTACCTCTAAATATTATTCAATGTTCCTGAAATTTTGTCAGGATAAGTTTTTCATGAAACTGAACCATTTTAAGGGGTGAGACCATGGTTTTTCAGACTTTTGTAAAATAAGAACCACCCTAAGGGTTAGGGTATCAAACTTTCTGTTTTCAAATGTGTTTACTACAATTTAATTCTTATTGTTGGTAGCATCAGAAATAGAGTATGACTACCAGTGTAACCTATCAGACATGAAAGGAGGCAGGCTAATATAGAAATTGTCTGACAAAAAAACCCTGTATTTGAGATGTATTTGTGGTAGATCAATGTAGAGAAGGGTAGTCTTCTCTTGATGTACTGACTGAAGGGTACATGTACTGTACTATTACATACTATGTGGTAATTGTTTCTGTATACAAGGATTTGGAGAAAAAAATCCTGGAAAAGGCAAGGTGCGAAATACATATAAAATTTGCTGAATTGTCTTGTACAGTGCAAAAATAATCTTGAACAAAGAGAATGTAGAACACGATTTCATTGATGAATTAATTTGTGGAAGTTACATGTAAGTGTTTATAATTCTGATTTCATCGAACATCCTTCACAGTTTGCACTTAAGCAGCATGATGTGCACAATGCACCATACTTTTACCTGTTAAGTTTTTGTATTTCATTTGTTCTGCAGCATTATAGCATAAGTTTCTCATATAGAAACATAACAGCTAGTAAATGTATATGAAGAGGGAGATTGTTCAGTGACACTTTTGGAAAAATTGTGAAAATCTAGCAATAAATCGCTGAATTGTATGCTAATTATTTTCTTTCTTGTGTTTTTATTTTAGCTTCAAGTTGTTTCTGTTTCCAGAAATGTTGCCCCACCTTATGGTCATCGTAAAGGATGGATACCAAGATCTCTGGCGGCAAGTATTTTAGTGGAATAACGAGTATATATTGTGTTTTTTAATTGTGTATGTTTACGCAAGAAAGGAGCTCAAGTAGTTGTGATGTGAGCATTATCCGTAGTCTTTGGGGAAAAAAAATCTGTTTCAGTAGCAATAATGGTTTTGAAGATTGTAAGCAAATGAAGAATACTAGGTTTTAATCCAGTACTTATATGTAATTATTTTTTGTTAAAAAGCAAGCTGTTTGGTGATTAAAATGTAATTTCTTTATTGAATATTGATGACTCTAGACATTTTTAGCAGTTAAAGGTTAGTGACATGATTGGGAACACTTGAAAATGCCTCAAGAACTGAATGAGTTGAAATATATACCAACTATACACCAGATGGAGTGGAACTCCCAGCTGGAAGGATTTGTCTCTGATTTGTTTACTTAAGGAGAAATAAGCATAAACATACCAGTATTTTAATTTTATTGGGGCACGATAAACATAGTACCCATAGAGAGCCACACAACAGGTTTGCCTGCCACGAGGAATATTTACATTAGTAATTTTAGAATTAGTCAACGTTTGACTACAAGATTTTCACAGGAGAATCCTTGCATATTTTTCTTGATTCTAGAGTAGTTTCAGCCCAAGTTGAGGACTACCCCCAATCATGTCATTTACCTTTAAAATATCCTGTCAGTTGAAAGTATAGATGAATATTTATACATGTCAACAGTATGATGCCTAAAAGTGTCATGTAAATAAAAATAATATCTAAATAATGTAATGAGATACATGTAGGTTGCTGATTGCTGAATATGGTAAGGTGTATGTGAATTATAATGAAATCAAATGATTTGATATGCCTCTTTTGGTGTTTTGATAAATTGTCTCATTACCAGAAATCGGAATTGCTCTAACTAGGTACTCATTAAATTTTCTGGCTTAAAATTTCTCATTTGCTCTCAAATTAACAGGACTTTGGAGATGGTGGTGCCTTCCCAGAAATCCATGTTGCCCAGTATCCCTTGGACATGGGTCGGAAGAAAACAGGGAAGTCCAATGCAGTGGCCAAAACTGTGGACGCAGAAGGGAAAGTTCGCTATGATGCGCTGGCAAGAATAGGACATGGGAAGGATAAGGTGAGATATTAGCTACTTATCAGTGCTCCCAGCCAACCAGAAAGTTAGAGAAAAACCTGGAAAATGACTTCCCGCTTTTCCAATTAGGAAAAAGTTAGGGAATTTGAGAAAATCAGGTAATTTTGTTTGTCTACTGATCTGACTTTCTTGTATCATATACATACTGTATCATGAACAGGAGGCAAGCAAGAAATAGGCAAAGCAAGAAAAAGGTCAAAATGATGACCCTGGAATTTTAAAGCGCAATTTAAGTTTTGGTGATTTTTCTTTTATTTGAAAGCTTTATGCCCAAAGGTCATATCACATCAATAACAGATTCTGAATGTCTTTAGTTTTTTGTACTTAATTAATGAAAAACCTTGGGGGGGGGGTAGGGGGTTGGGGCCGTAGATTTTCGACTATATTTTACATTGTAGCATCTAAATGGTTAGTAAGGTGTTAAGGTTATCTAAATTATACCTCATCTGAAAGGTCAGACTCTGATCTTTCTGATGAGGTATAATTCAGATGACCTTAACACCTTATTAACCCTGTGGATGCTATAATGTCAAATATAGTCAAAAATCTTGGGCCTCCCCGGAGATTTTTCATTCATTAATTAAAAAAAGAATAAAGACATTCAGAATCTGTTATTGGTGTGATATGACCTCTGGGCGTAAACCTTTCAAATGAAAAAAAATCGCCAAAACTAAACTTGTGCTTTAAACTTTCTCTGGGAAAAATCAGGGAATTGTGTAGATAACCATGATGTCTCAATTTTATTGTAGGTGCCTGTTCCATTCTATCCAATGCAGAGGATGGAATTGATGTATATGTTCAAATTGTTTGTGTGTGACACAATTACTGTACAGTGTAGTCATAATGGTTTGATTTTCACAAATTTTGTGAACTCATCCACACAAGAAAATGATACATGCCAATATGTGCTCAGTTGAAGTTGTATATAGTAAAGCTACATACAGTAACTTAACCAACTTAACCAACTTAACCAACCAAGCCCAAATTTCACCAAGCACAATACTCCATGATACTGAATATTTGTAACAAACATTCCAATTTATTTGGTGTTTATACTGAACATAATGAACATGGATTGACTGCTTTGATCTGTTTGTGTATCATCTTTGTGCAATTTGTTGTGTACAAATACAATTAATTTTTTTTTGTATCCCCACTATTTATACCCCTGCCAAACTAAGTTTGAAGGGGTTATATACATGTAGGAATCGGCGTATGGTTGGGCAGTTGGGCAGGCGGGCAGGCAGTCCGTTGTTAATCTTCTTAAGTACTTCTTAAGTTTTTGACCAATGCTCATGAGGTTTGGCACACACATTGGTCATTGGGTAAAAATGTTCAAGGCAAATTTTTTAATGTGTTGGAAACTGCGTTACCATGGTAACAGCATATTATGGCAATATATTAGGTAAAAATATGGCGTATCAAACTACTTCCTCAGGTTTTGACCAATGATCATGAGATTTGGCACACATATTGGTCTTGGGGTGAAGACATACTTTTCAAATGTGTCAGAAACTGTGTTGCCATGGTGATGGCATATTATGGCGATATGTCAGGGACTTGATGTGGCGTGGGTAGTAATCACCTTCAGTGACAAACGTTTTGAATGTGTCGGAAACTGTGTTGCCATGGTAATGGCATTTTACTGCAATATGTCAGGGACTTGGGGATGTGGCGCGGGTGTTTATCACCTTCAGTGATATTTCTAGTTATTATTTTTTAAGCTAAAACCTCACATCCCTCGGTTTGATATGTTTGTTTTTATTAATTATTTCCACACCCCCGTACATGTAGGTCGTTCACTCAAGACCAGAGGATCTGTTACCAAAGGAGATTGGACATGATGATGACCCAGACTTACAGAGGCCAGATGAAGATGCAATTGGAGATGTAAGTTTTGAAGCCATAATTCCTATTTTCTCAGTAAACATTTGAAAATTAAAGCATTTATATTAGAATAGAAGTTGAAACAGTTTAACAAAAAACAAATTAGTCCGTCATTTGTTTTATCACATATTTTATTCTTGATTGCTTGAAATAAAAACTCATTTTTTAAAGTGCAAATATGGTTAATGGCACATTTTATTAGGTTTATTTCACACAATGGGTGATGTCTATTTCTTTTTAAAAGTGTGTAGAGTAAGTAGAAGTTTGTTCATATTCATTCATTGGTTGTATGATATTAGATGTATGTTATCTTTGATTATGAACTTAATTCCCTGTTATGTATATGTGTGTTTATTCAGACTACGGAGAAAACAAGAAATGCCCTGGAAAAAATTGTTCAGTCCAAGATTTCTGCTGCCTTACCAGTTCGTCATGCTGAGAAAACAGCTCCTGCGCAATACATTAGGTAAATAAACTGATGACTCATATGAAGACCTAAAAATGTACCATATGAATTGTACAAAGTCCACTTGGAATCATATCAGGATAGCATCAAGTATTTTGTTTAAAACACTGGTAAATCAACGATGCCAAGTGGATTTTGCATGTTTTGTTTTTGTTTTTTTGTTAGGTTTGTTTGCTTTTCCTTCTGGTAGGGTGCAACTATTGTAAAGGTGGGTGGGTTATAGAGAGTAGCATTGTTGTTAAACCAGACTATTGATAAGCAAAAAATGATAATAATAATAATTGAAATTAAAGGCACTATATAACATTGTGGAAGCACCATTTAATACATTGTCAAACTTTACTTTTTGACATATATCTGACAGTATTTGAATGGACAAATAAACACCCTGGAACACATAACTTTGGACAGTTATGCAGTCATTAAAAAACTATCTACAGATAAAAACAAACACAAGAATTATTCTCCGCCGCTAGAAAATTCTTCAATACACAAGTCTATGGGGGGAAACTGGAAGGGTCGCTCAATGATTTTTACTTTTTAAAAGCACTTAATGATAATTTTGAACTGCAATGTTTCAAGGCTTCATTTTTAGACCTTACAAGAGACACTGGTAGCATGATGAATCATGTAGCTCAGCTTTTTTAATCTGGGACCATTGTTATACGATGCCTTTAAGTAAAACAAATTAATGCAATAGTGTAATTTATTTTTTATTTTAATAAGTTAATACCATACCAAATGAATAGGGCTATGTATATGCACAGTATTTGGACATTGCTATACCTAGCATGAATTCTAATCATTCTTCATTTGTCCAATGCATAAATAGTACTACACCATCCGTCAAATGAATCAACCTGGAAAAAAAATATGCAGGAATTGATTCATGTAAGGATTATGTCAATATGAATTTGCTGACATTTACCAAGTACAGTACAAATATAATATTATTAATTTGCTGACATTTCCCAAATATGGTATAATTTTGGTATTTGTCATTGTTAACTGTTCACAGGTACACACCTTCCCAACAAGGGGTAGCCTTCAACTCAGGGGCTAAACAGAGAGTCATCCGCATGGTAGAGGCACAAAAGGATCCCATGGAACCACCACGATTCAAGTGAGAAGAGACAATATCATAATTTATTGATATAATAAGTTTCATATGTCTTTGTTCACAACTTCCATGCATGAAAAACAAGGTTTCAAAGTGTAGATTTACATTGTGATGAAATGATTTTGTCATTTTGTCTTTTACATTAGTATGTCAGGTCAGGTTTCCTTTGAGGTAGAGGCCTACTACTGGTATTCTGGTAACCAGTATTTCCTGTCCCAGGTTGGCGTCAGGAAGGGCATCCGGCTGTAAAATTTTTGCTCCACAAAAGCCTAACAAAAATAAATAGTGAGGTAAATCCGGTCACCCCCATAATCAGGGACTAAACAAAACTGGATTTAAAATCAGGATTACTACTACAGTGGTCTCCACTTAATTGGGTAGGCATTTGCAAGGCATTTTTTACCCATTCAACAGGAGTACCCTATTAAGTGGAGTTAATTTCAATAAGAAACATAAGAGATGTATTGCCAATGTTACCCCATTAAGCGGAGACCACTGTACTACTACTACTACTACTACTACTACTAGTCTAAAAAGCAGAGTACAGCATTTAAATATGTGACATCTGTGAATCCATGATTTTGAATACATTTGCAGTATGTCAATAGTCTTGGTATAAATGGCATAATATTTTAAAACAGCAAAAGAGTGATTTATAAGAAGCAATTATTTACTACATAAATAGAATGTTGTTATGGATCCTACATTCAACATTTGTGTACTCATTCATCAGATGTTATTTCGGATCATTGTTGATTTCACTGAATTTGTGATGTTTACAGGACCACCAAGAAGATTCCCAGAGGACCTCCTTCCCCTCCTGCCCCAGTGATGCACTCCCCAACTAGGAAGGTATGTTGTTGACATTCGCACATACCATAATTCATGCCCATGTTTTATCTCTTTAGGTGTCGCTGGTGCAATTTTATGCCACAATTGGTACTTTCAGTAATTGTTAACAGAATAAAGTGTATGCCAGTAATGTTATTTGTTATTATACTTTTGTTTATTGGAGGAATATCCCTGTCAGAACTAGTCATAAAATGGGTAGGGTAGGGTTACACTGGATATTTTCCTACAAATTAGAGATTTTTTTATCACAGTTTTTTTTTAAAATAACAAAAACATGCACATTTTCTATACATATTTGGTTTATGATTGATGAAACAAATGTTTGTTAAATTATTGTATCTTCATAGATGTTCCCAATATTATAATAAAAAGACCTTGAAAGGTTATACGTTTATCTGCCACTTAGGTACACAACACTTTTCTCTATTGTGCTCGTGTGAAAAGTTATGGTTGTTTGAAATTGGCACAGAAATCTTGAAGTTGCTCAATGCAGTTGTTTAAGCAAACATCACAAGTCAAATGTTCTAAACTTGTTTTTTTTTCTCTCTCTCTTGTTTCAGGTAACAGTCAAAGAACAACAAGAGTGGAAGATACCACCTTGCATCTCAAACTGGAAAAATCAGAAGGTAAGTTGGTGCAAAGTTTTTATTGTCAATATACAGTGTGTCCCAGAAAAAAGGAAACCAAGATTTATGAAGATATTTTTATATCTTAATAACAAATATGAAAAGAATATCATACATGGTTGGAAAGCATATTTTCTCTTCTTTAATTTCATACCAGTTACAGAATTTCTATTCACGCATGGCTGAGCAAAGACAATCAGAAGAGACACAGTAATAAAATCATTTGCACGCGCAAATTTGAAATTCAAACTGTCATCCTTGAATGTATTTAGAATATCTTCAATATTGAAGAACATCATTAAAAAGCCTATTCTTTCTTCTTTCATATGAATTTGTTAAAAATAAGCGATGCATCAGTGAGAAAAGACAAATTGAAAAGATGTTTGTTTCAAAAAATGTTCCAAAATGCATATTTTGACCCTGCTTTCTGGATTTGTTGCCAGCGATCAAGAAACCACCTCGCAAGCAATATTCGGAGCCTATTGTTGTGCCCCAAGCAAGATATTGTGCGAAGTCAGCTGTGCGTGGACCTTTTGTTCATCTCGCTTCCAATTGCTCAAACTGTAGTTCATTCAAAAAATCACGCTAAAACAGGCATGTTTTAATTTTACTTCTTCTCCTGCATACTTTATCCATTTTTACGCATGAGGTGTCAAATGAAAGAAGAAATAATGAACATGTTCCCATCTAATGAATATTTATGTCATGCTTTTGTTTCTTAAATATGATTACATTTAATACCCTGAAAATGTACTCAAAGATAAAATATGTGCGTGCAAATGAAATTTCGGTAGCACCAATATTCATTGTCTTAATTCAATCAAACGTAAACGATGAATAATAAGTTGTGTATCAAATATGAAAGAAGAGAAACAGAGCTTTACAAACATGCCTAATTTACTTAAGTAATAGAATATTTTTGCCATGAAATCCAGTCTCCTTTTTTCTGGTGTTTGCTGGTGAAGTTTGCAGTAAGAAGTTCTCATTAATTTGGATTATAGGTGTTTAGAAACATTGGAAATATTGTAGCAAATGATGAAATGGTGAGTTGAGGAATGCAAAATTACAAATGAGAGCCTGAATTCAGGCCCCAGAAGTTTTACTATCACCCATATTTCACATTTCTGTTTACAATCTGATATTGCTCACCATTCATGATTTTCTTCCCTTCAAATAGTAACTGATATACCTGTGAAATGAAACAGGTTTCATGATAATTGCATTGTCAGATAACCAGATATGTGCCTACTATTATTATTATGAACCATTATTTCTAAAAATGTGTTCAATAGTAGTGAATTTCTGTTTGTATAATTGGTAATGAATTATGGTAATTGTTTCAAACAGGGTTACACCATTCCTCTTGACAAACGTCTTGCTGCCGACGGACGTGGTCTCCAGAACCCACAGATCAATGAGAACTTTGCCAAATTGGCTGAAGCTTTGTACATTGCAGACAGAAAGGTAAGAGCATACTTGTCAATCTTGTTGATTTGATTAATTGGATAAGGAAAATTGAAAGTTAAAATAATATATTTCTACCTGTCCCAGGATAGCGTTAGGAAAGGCATCCATGTGTAAAATTCTGCTCCACAAAAGCTTCACACCAGTGAGGTGAACCTGCCGCCCCTGTTAGTGGGGGCAAAACAGGATTTTGAAAAACTGGATAATACTACTACTTCTACTACATATTGCATTCATTATTGCTTCATACTGCTTCCAAATATTGCAACATCACTTTATTTAAACAAAAACAAATTACTTCAAATTTGTTTAATGATATTGACGACATACATTGATTTTTGTTTTGGTACCTTAATAAGCCAATGAGTTTGTGTCACAGGCAAGTGAGTGAACCTGATATGTTAGAAGTAGGTCATATGCTTAGTTTGCTACAATACATCAAATTGATAGCACTCAAGCATGTTGATGTGACAGACGATTTGATATTATTGAAAACCGGTTGTCCTGTGTTTTTCTGTGTTATCTTGTCTTGCCATTACATAATCACACACTGAATGCTAACAGTATGATGCCGTGTGCTGCTATTTGAAAACCTGTGTATGTATGTAGAATGCCCGGATTTTGTCTACAACTTGTCCTAAAAAATCATGAATTCTAGGTGTTTTTGTGTTTACGCAATATCTAAAATAGTCCTCTACTGAGCTGGTTAATGATTGTACTAGGTTTCCAGGAACTGTAAAACTCTGTCATTGCATTCGCCCCCTTATAACATCACATGTATTGGTGTGTTTTGTTGTGGTGTAGGCTCGTGAAGCAGTGGAAATGCGTGCTGTAATGGAGCGTAAGGTGGCACAAAAGGAGAAGGAGAAGCATGAGGAGAAGTTGAGGGCGCTAGCTCAGAAGGCTCGTGAAGATAGAGCAGGCATCAGACAGGCAGCAGGTAGGAGGATGTCTGGGAATTCACAGTGTACCAACTTTTACTTCTGTTTCATGTTATGTTGGATGTAGTCTACACTTCTGCAGGAAAAACATTTATTTGTAGAAATTGAAAAGTGAATATTTATATGAAATCTCATGTATGTTTTGTGTAATAAATCTTGCATATTTAGAAATAATGTATAATGTATTACACCCTGCATTGTAAAGTTATGTAATAAATACCATTGGTAGACACTAATGAACCACACAAAGTAGTAAACATGATTGTAAACGTGACAATTACTTAGTAGTTTATATTGTGGAATGACAAACATCAATAAAAACACTAACCTCAATGGAAACATGTAATCGGATTAAGCTATTTAGTGTATTATTTACATGGTGTTATATGTTTGCATCTGAACAGTGTACTGTTTTATCTTTGTTTTTCAGATGCGGATGATGATGTCAGAGAACGAGACAAGATTCGCAATGATCGCCATCGTGAAAGACAGAAAGAGAAGAACTTGAGCCGTGCAGCACCAGACAAAAGGTAAGATACGTGTGTTTGTACATGTGTGTGTCCAGTGTGTTTGCATGTATAATATGTGTGTTTGTGTCTTTGTTTGTGGCTGTGTGTTTCTGTACAGGTGACTTATTGTGTTGTGATGCTATAGTCATACCTTGCTTGTGCCCTGCAGCAGGGATGTAGTCGAGGCTGACGGTTCTGAGTCATGAGGCCGCTGGAAAAATACTGCTCCCATAGACTTTGTACACGTGACTCGGTCCGAGGCCAAGGCCGGCAAAATTCGGCCTCGAGCCCGGCCTCGACTACATCCCTGCCGTGCAGTTTGATACACCAGCTCCTCTTATCGCGTGACAATCCTACTCTTCTTGTGCAGGTCTCGTATTGAGAAGCAACGTGAAAGAGACGTCAGTGAGAAGATTGCCTTGGGTCTTCCTAATGCAGGTGCCAGAACTGACGACATGCAGTTTGATCAGAGACTCTTCAACCAAAGCAAGGTAACATTTTTATTTTTGTTTATTTATTTATTTATTATTTATTCAGATATTCCTTGTATTTGCTGACTTTACTGTAGGACCATATTTTGTGGATGGAAATCATACTATAGAATTTTATTTACACAAAGAGGAATGAATGAAAGGTAATCTAAAAAAGATGAGAAAGGGAGACATAAATTCAGGAAATAATTTGAGTATCACAAGATTACTAAAGAAATTGTTGCAGTGGTACTTATTTTTTTAATGCAATAGTTATATTGAGGTCAAACATGTATTACTGTACAATTTACTAGAGTCTGCATGAACTGAACAACAAAAAATTAATTTCTTTGCAGTCTTTACCATGGTGAAATGAAGCCAGGGTATCGTTTGGTCGATCTGACAAATGTTGAATCAATTTTTGCAAAGAGTTTGGCATTGTTACTTTAAACATAGGAAATAATATCAAACTTACCAAATATTTTTTTGCACAACTTGCTGTACTGTTTTTGTAACCAGCAAGTATATATCAATATGTACTGTAACTATGGAAAATTGTTATGGGTCCCCCCGACAATTTAACATTAAGAATTTCTTGAACATGGAAACTTTGCAGAATGTGAAATTGTCAGGGCATTAGAAGATTATTTAGGTCATCTTAAAACACAACAGGAGAAAAATTAATTTTTCACCATCACCGTATACAATAAACCGTACACTCTTTATTATATATACTCGTTATTACAAACTACCCGGACCTGAAAAATTACTTTCTTATGTCAACGTTGCTTTTACAATGAAATACAAAGAAATTTTGACACTTGGAACCAGAAAAAATAATTTCTTTGTTATGATAGATATAATAAAGTACACTGTACTGCCATTAATACCATAGATGGCATCAGAAAAAAGATATGTTTTTGTCATGTGCTCATTTCAGGGCTTGGACAGTGGATTTGGTGGTGGTGAAGACGAGGGTTATAATGTTTACAGTGAGCCTTGGCGCAAGGATCAGAACATGGCTAACAATCTGTACAGACCCAGCAAGAATGCTGACAAGGACGTCTATGGGGATGACTTGGACAATCTCATCAAAAACAAGAAGTAAGTCCCTCTTAGCATTTCATAGCATTTCATATCCTTCCAATCAAGTTATATGCACATATTTTGCATGTCTTATACAGTTAACTGAGATAAGTATGTAATTATTGTCATCTACTTTGTGAATCAGGTTGTAAAATGATGGTACATATACTAAAACTATCTGTGAAATTAGAAAACTGAGAATTATTTCTTATGAAATACGACAGACTTGTATTTTTTTTATAACAGATGCCTTTCCATCCTCGTTTGCTTAAATTTGTATTGCTTTTCTTATATATGTTGATAATTTGTAAATATTTCATTGTATATTTGTCGTTAATTTGTATATATTTCATTACGTATTTCATTATTCTTTTGTTTTGTTTCGATGTCATGTATTCTCATTTGTATTATATATGTATATACAGGGCGCACTTGTAAAGCAGTTATTAAACTGAATGTGCCTACCCTGTATTTTTAAAAAGAAAACATGAATAAATAAAATAAATAAATAAATATTTCATTGTTTAGAGTTTCTTCATAATTTAGGGAGTAATTTTTTTAATCCACAATTGTGTAAGGTTAGTACCTTCTATATATTTGAATATGATTTAACCCTAAAAAGGCTGGGGGGGGGCGGAATCCGCCCCCCTA
>JZLH01S0059908.1:4136-14262 GCA_001188425.1 Eucidaris tribuloides | reverse complement strand
CACACACATGCAAACACACATGCAAACACACACACACACACACACATACATACATACACACACATACATACACACATACACACATACACACATACACACATACACACATACACACACCCACACTCACACACGCACATACATACACACACACACATACACACACACTCACACACACACACACAGCATACACAAACACATACATAATAAATTAGTGTCATGTACTTGTATATACAGTATTTCGTACAAATTTCTTTAAGCATTAAAAATGAAGCTTTTTTATGTCCTTTTTTCAGGCATTTGAAGGCAAAGAATGGTCTACATACATTTTACAGGGTGCTGGTTCAATTGTTTATTTCTAGCTGTCCAGATATCAACATTTTATGAAAATATACAGGCCTACTTCAAGTAAATAGAGAGTTGTTCTAATTGATATTACTGACTTTAGTAAAAATGTCATCAACAGAGGGCGAGATACATATTAAATCAAAAAGAACAATCCCATCTCTTTTATTTTGAAGGTAGATTTCTAAAGATGTTCTGCGGATTCAACTTAATGTATGGCGAAAGTTCTACTTTGAGGAATAAATTCCGAATGTATGAGAGCCAACTGAAAAGTGTTTACCATAACATATGAAGACCAAATTTGGTCCACAAATTCTTTCACATATCTTGATCCAATATACCCAACAAATTTTGTAGTCACACGAATTGTTACCCTGATTTTACATGTTCTCAAAACTTTCTGTATCGGGTACGTCATAAATAATAAACAAACTTGAGTGTCGATCAACATCAAATATCTGTAACTGTCGATTTGTGACTATGGTTGAGACTTGGGTTCATCACTTTCAGCCTTAGAAGTATTTAAAAAAACGAAGTAACCCATGCCACACACCCTTCCAAGCAGGGGAGTCGATCCATGTTTCGGATGGGGGGCAGCAGTGAAAAAAAAGTCCAAAATTTTCGGCGCACCAAATTGTAATAAAGAACTTTGCGCGAAAAGCGAGCCGAAAAATTGACAATTTGTATGTTTAATGGTATTTTTATGCCATGTTTAACGGTTTTATAGTGCTTTCCAATGCTTTTAAAAATATATATTTGCATGGCATATTATGACTTTTTCATGTTGTCAAAATTATTGTTGGGGGGGAGGGCAAATCGATATGTATGCCCCCCCCCCCATATTTCATTGGGGGCGATCGTCCCCCTGCCCCCACCCCGATCGACGCCGATCACATCATTCCAAGACGTTTGATGGGTTAGCGTCAAATAGATTCAAGTTTCTCTTAACATTCTACACTTTTATGAAACACCCAATACAGAAAATTCAAGAACATGAAACATAAGAATGAAAATTGCTATGACCATGAAATGTGGTCCGTGAAAATCACGATATGTGGAAAAATTCACGGACTAAATTCGGTATTCAAACTCTTCATATTTTAGTCCTGTCTACATAAGGCTCAGAAATTTTTATTTCCTCGTAAAAGGATGAATTTCGAGTGAAATTCTACGTGGAATGACTATACAGTGTGTCCCCAAAAAACGTCCCTTTGATAGACTGCTAAATTTATTCCAAAATAGAGTATCATTCTTAATTTCATGTTCAGATTCAGAAAGCCCATTTTATTTTCTAACTTTTGTGAAAATTTAATTGGTCTCGCTTTATTGGTTTTGAATACACAGTCCATTATGTAACAGCAGTGCTTTTCAGTCCATTCCAAGTTTACGGTGCTATCAATACATCAACCTGAACGGAAATCAGGTAGAAGGATGTGCAGGAGAACTGATAAAGGTTTACAAGCTGGTCATTGAAGGACAAACGATAAATGGAACCCACCATTTGAAAGCAAGCATGGCCAGTGGAACTGAATTTTGATTAGTTTTCATTTTAAAAAGTTCATAAACTTGACTTTAGTTACTTAATAATAACAAGAACACATAGTCATTGCTATGAAAGTGAAGCAAGGAATAATGTATGGTATGTTTGTAGTGTGCATTTCTTTTTAGCAAACTTGGAATGGCCCGGAAAGCACTGCTGTTACAAAAGAGCCTGTATATTCAAAACCAACGAAGCGAGACCTTTACAATTTTCACAGGAACTACAAAATTAAATGGGCTTTTTAATTGTAAATCACATCTTCTGTGTTTCTCTCTGAGCCCTGTACAATTAAATTTCTCACTCGTTTACTGCTAGAGAATAACAAAAGCCAATACTTTTCCATCAAATTAGTATTTCAAGAAGCCATCACATTGACAATTCACATTTATTGCCCCAAACATTTTTTTCCTACTGGTGTTCCATGAGAATGAGTTGAAAGTTAATAAAAATGACTTGATTCAAATGACGTGAAATTTCTTTTGTTTTCTTTAGGTAACGGTATTTTGCTTGCCCGAGTTTTTACTCGCGCTATGCTTCATATCTGCTTATAATATAAATTGCTCCAAATGTTATCCTATAACTATATACTTAATTATATAACCAATATAATTGCCGCTAGATTGAATGATTGACTGATTGATTGATCGATCGATCGATCGATTAATTGATTGATTGATTGATAATTCACTATTTAACTTTTTTTATTAGACTTTGTTTTTAAATGGACAAATAAAATTGAATTGAATTGAATTGAATTGAATTTATGTTATATTAGTTAGTAAATTTGTTCATTCAATTATATATTTTATTATTTATTCCTTCGTTCATTTTAATTTCATTTTATATGATCAAATTTTATTCTTACTTTAATTTAACTAACATTATGAATTTTACATTAAATCTAAACTTTGGCCAAACTCTCCCAAAACTATCAACTTAATTATCGTCCATAATTCAATAATAACCCTTTGATTGTCATCAGAATTGGATATTTTGTTCAAGGATCACACACGGCGGGCATTTCGCAGACAAACGAGAATTTTTTATCGCAATCGTGATCGTTCCAGCTGAGGGCAGACTGACGTAATCCCACCACACAGTCTTCGCCAAGGCTGTCGTTTGGTTCGCCACGGTCCCAGATGGCCCAATCCTTTTTCTTGCCATCGCTCCACACGAATGTGCCTTCGCTGTCCCTGTCGTTAAGTCCGATCCAGTAGGCCTGTCATGTAGGAGGGAGAACAGCAAATAAAAGTCATTCACTAGTCTGGCTTCCAGACGTTTGCATTAACATATCCTATACACAGGCGCGCCGGAACACTTTTAGTCTTGGAGGGGCAAAATCTCGATGGGGGCGCATTAACGTGACAGTATGAGTTCCTCGACGAGGGAGCGAAGCGACCAAGTGAGGCATGGGGTGGGGGTGGGCATGCATGGTTTTAGAGCAGAACTTTCAGGGGTCTACTAGGGACTCAACGGAAACAGGAAATTTAGAACCGAACGGGGGAGGGTGTGGAGGGCGACCGGGAGGGGATACCCTCCCACGCATGTAGGAACGTTTTGAAATACGCATAGAAAACGTGATTCTAGGCATGCTAATATATATTCAAAACGTATACCTGCGAAAATTATAAGGGGTAATCATTGTATCATTTTTTTTTTAGATGTAGGAGGAAGTAGGCCTATGCTGAAAAACTTAATATAGGTAGTCATACTTTCAGGAAAACAGCACCTGAGGGTGTGAAAGGATACCCTCCCACATTGAACTTTTTGAAAATACGATAGAAAAAGATGTAATTCTAGCATGGTAAATACTAAATTGAAAGGCTATATTTTATAAGATAATTGAATTGTTTGTCAGTTTTCAAAAAAAGAGTACAGGAAATATGCTGACAAACTGTAATTAGTAGACATCCCTCCCACAGGAAACTTTGGAAAATAGCATAGCAAAGACGATATTCGAGCCTTAGTTAATACATATTTCACGGAGATCGCGATAGACAGTATACTTTCCAGAAGATGAATCAAACAGGCGGGAGGGTGGGAGGGGGATACGCACGCGCGCACGAGAAGATGTGTGTGAGGATAGACAGAGAGAGAGACCGTATTCTAGGCGTGAAACACATATTTTTAAGGTATATTTCATAAATAGGACTTTCGAAAATCAGATATAGCAGTCGCATTTATAAACATTTAAAAACAAATTTCTATATGAAATATTCATTACTAAGTACGATCAAACGAGCGACCATCACAATAGTATCTTTCGCCAGTCTGGTCAATTAATTTTGTATACGCTATATTACATGAATCACATTCATGCCAATATCCTTTCACAAAAATTATTAGACACATTTATTGCGGTGCGAGCGAGCGCCGAGCGAAGCTCAAATCATCGAATTTACATCTACATGTATGTCACAAGTGATGTCTTTGATCCAATATGTATTATTCTTCGAGGAATATGAGATATCATGTGCATTAGTGAGACACATCCACATTTGCCATTCGGTTTTAGTCTGAAATGTATTAATTAAAAGCTTAAACGTGCCCGCAATTAGCAATGAGAAAAATCGTAATCGCTAGAGACTTATAGCCTAAGAGAAGAAAGAAAAATAAAGGTTACTAACGGTATGTTTCACGGGGCACACTCGTCGAAGGACGAGAGGCCACCATAATACACTAAATTTACTTAGAAGTGTAAGTGCCCGTTAGGGAGAAAATTTGCATTTTTCATTATGAAATGACATTTATACAAGAAAATTGCCTTTATTGCTCATTTTGGCCTTAAATACTGTAGTGATTAATTATTATTGTTCACCTTTCAGGGGGCACATGGGGGGGGGGCAAAAACTCGTTTTGCCCCCCCCCAATTTTATTTGGGCAAGTGCCCCTCTGACCCCCGCTTACGCCCCTTGCCTATACAGATGAGGAAACTACCATTTTCAGTCAAATTCTTTAGTTAAGACTAGTGTCTAGATGTTCTTTTCGCAGAATGAGTGTACTTTGGAGGGAAAATATCGCACGGCTGGAACCAAGACTAGTCATTCAGAGTTGTCAATCTTGGGGGCACGTAGTCTAGGTTCTACCCGTATATATTTCGGCTTAATTTCTCCTCGCCGCATCCAAAACCCGGATAACGCGCCTAACCGCGTGAGGGTGGATACCGCATTCACTGGGGTAAACGCTCTCAGTCCGCTAGGCGCGATAATCGGGTTTTGGCTGCAACTCGGAGAAATTAAGCCGAAATAAATACGGCTAGAACCTAGAATATGGGGCATGGTAAAGCCCGGGGTAAAGCTGCCCACTTCCCCAATAAAACATTGGGACAAGCAAAATTGTTAACCCCCACCCTAATAATTCTGGTGGTATACAACAACAAAGAATCAAATGATATTGCATAATGCTACAGTTCATTAAAAATCACAGGAAATGTTGAAAACAAGTTAATTCATACATTACATCTATATTAACATCTATTTTTTGACAAATATATACACAAAATTGCAAAATAAGCCAAGTGTTGTTTTTATGAGAGCAAATGAATGTGGGTTATTATTATTGCTTTGTTATCATTTCGGATAACAGGGACTAAAAACCCTCAGGCATCTAGTCCTGGGTACTTTTGCATATTGTGACCACAACACCGGGTTTTCACCCTTCTCTTTTCGATGAAGTGCGTGGGTTCTTTTACGTGCTGGGGTGTTTCTGTTTCAACACGGGACCACCAGCTTTACACATCCTATCCGAGGGACGAAGTAATGGGGATAAAGTACCTTACCCAAGAACACAGCCCCCACTTCCCGGCGTGGATTCGAACCTCGGACCTTTAGGTCGAGAAACCCGGTCTTATCCACTGAGCCATGACACCTCCCCAAGGCTTTAAGGTGCAAAATCGTAGTGGAGGGGCAAATCCACTCCCCCCTCCCCCTCTCTCCCTCCAGATTTCCGCCCATGACAAAACCTTTTTTTACCTTGTCTCGTCCACCCGTGGCAGTCCTCCATAGCTGGTGGACGTAGTTATTTTCCTCCGAGCTGTGGATGGACGCCAGGTGGCCGCGGGTCCCCTCTCGGTTGTACATCTCGTAACACGTCTGTTCGGCCTCGATCCACTTCTTGGCGGTCCCGAACGGACGATAGCACATGTCGTGGACGTGGAGTTTCGTCCAGAATTCGTTGCACGTCTTAAGGTGACAGGGTCGGGTGGAGAATATTGGTCGGTACACGACCGACAGAAGTACCAGTGCGATAAGAAACTTCTTTTTTTTTCTCAGCTGATACCCACAAACTGTAGGAGAAAAGCACGAGAGAAAAAGCAGGTAAGTCACTTTCGAGTCACTTTCGAGTCACCTACATGTATAGACACTATACAGTGCGTCCCAGAAAAAAGGAAACCGGATTTCATGGCAAAAATATTCCATCACAATAAACAATATCTTAGATGAATAAGGTATGTTTGTAAAGCTGTGTTTCTCTTCTTTCATTTGATGCACAACGAATTATTCATTACTCACGCATGATTGAATTAAAATAATGAATATTGATGCTGCCAAATTTCATTTGCACGCACTAATTCCACCTTTTAGTGCATTTTCAGGGTAGCAAATGTTATTATTTTTAAGAAATAAAAACATGACATAAATATTCATCATTTCCTGTTTTATTTGACACCTTGTGCGTCAAATATGATTGACGTATGCCGGAGAACAAGTAAAATTAAAATATGCCTGTTTTAGCGTGATTTTTAGAATGAATACATTTTGAGCATTTGGAGGCAAGCTGAACGAAAGCTTCACACACAGCTGACTTCGCACAATATCTTGATCGGGGCACAACAATAGGCTGCGAATCTTGTTGGCGAGGTAATTTCTTGGTTGCTGGCTGCCAAATCGAGAAAGCAGGGTTAATTAATGCATTTTGGAACATTTCTGAAAACAAGCATCTTTTCAAATTGTCTTTTCTTAATCATGCATCGCCCATTTTTCACAAATGTGGTATCATATGGAAGAAGATGAAACGGGCTTTTTAACGATGTCCTTCAATATCAAAAATATTCTGAATACTCTCAAGCATGATAGTTTGAATTTTAAATTTGCTCGTGCAAATAATTTTATACCTGTGTCCCTTCTGATTTTCTTTGCTCGGTCATGCGTGAATGGAAATCTCTGTGACTGGTATCAAATCAAAGAAGAGAAAATGTGCTTTCCAACCATGTGAGATTTTTTTGGTCATATTTGTTATTAATATAAAAAAATATCTTCATCAATCTCGGTTTCCTTTTTTCTGGGACACACTGTATAATATTAAGGAAGTACCATTTTAAAAAATTGTCAAACTTTGATGTGTCTGACAGTGTTTGAATGGACAAATAAACACCCTAGAACACAAAACTTTGGACAGTTATGCAGTCATTAGCAAACTATGTGCAAATAAAATTCGACACATGGATTATTTTCAGCTGAGGAAAATTCTGCAATACACAGGTCTATGGGGGGAAACTGGAAGGGCGCTCAACGATTTTCACTTTTTTTAAAGCACTTAATGATCGTTTTGAACTGTTATTTTTTTCAGAGCTTCATTTTCAGACCTTATCGGAGACACTGGTAACATGGTGAATCATGAAGCTCAGATTGTTTTAAAACTCGAAACATTGTTATACGATGTCTTTAAAATGCAATGCGAAAATAATAACTACCTCCACCAACGAATTTGGAGAAGGTATTGCGATTGGTATTGTCTGTCTGTTTGTTTGTTTGTTTGTTTGTTTGTTTAGTCTCACAGGCACAGGTTTACATCTAGACTCATTATTTTTTTTACAATTGTTTTAAAAAGGCAAATAATATACATCAAGTTCAATCATCAAGGTCATAGGTCACGAATCAAAGTCAATGTCATGCAAAACACAGAAAGAACAGTCCAACACAATTATATTGGCCCCACGGCACTAATCGAACCAGTGCAATTCCTACCGGGAAGGCAGTACAATCATGATCTCATTGCCTGGATACACTAATAGAAAATTCATTAAAAATGAGAAGGGTGGAAAATTACCACATTTTGTGGTCTCATATATTTAGCGAGGACTGTAGCTTCTACAGGTGTACACAAGTTGGATAAATCAGGGTTCTAGTATTTATAATGAATTTTTTAGTGCAATCTTACAAGTTGGCTATTTTAAGCATTTAGCAGAGAGTCTGCATGGTTAGTTTTGAACCGAGGCGCTTAAATTTTTTAGAGCTGGAAAACATCACAAATCATGTTTTTTATTGGAACGCAGATATGATTTTCCTTCACATGCTTCGATTAAAGAAAAATCTACGATTCGATTAAATTTGGAGAGTGCTTTGAAATTGCTGCATTTAACATAGGTTTCTATGGGCCCCTGGAAAGGTGCTGTGCAACCAATAGCTCAGTCAACGCCCGTCTTATATTTTTCTGTAGTCGTCCGACTCCGAAAGTAGTCTACCGCCCCCACCAGCTTCAGACCGTAGAGTATCTACGTGATTTACGCTAGTTGAGCAAAATGGGGGGGGGGGGAGAAATAGTAACTTTAGCACAGGTACTTGCGATCTGTTAGCACAGCTCTAGTAACTTAGTGTTGATTAGGCAGACAATTTTTTTTTTCATCAATCTTTCATCGAAGTATGGCATTGTCACACCCGGTCCTGCGGCATCAGAAAATAACACAAAACCTAGTAGAATTGTGATTTTAAATGATACGTTGCAGAATGGATAACTTTCCGGACATTGATAGGTTGATTTGATTTGATTTGATTTGATTTGTTTTGTTTGATTTTATTTTTTTTCACTTCCATCATAAGTATAAACAAATACAAATGTAGGTACATCAACATGAATACAAACGAATAACAAACAACAATGAGTAGCACAAAAGAAACAAGACATACATGTATGACCACTTTTTAACATATAAGTCACACGTGTTAAACTTAAATTGAACCAAAAATATAAACAATCAAAAGAAAATGATACATTTGATGGAAATGGAAGGTCCTATATAAAAAGCTATGCTTGGATTTTGAGGAACCTTCTAAAATAAAACGAAAAATGAGAATTAAAAGAAAAATAACCACAGAGGTCTCCGCGTAAAGGAGTAAAATGAAACGGTAAACTTACACGGTGGGCAGGGGGCCTACGACGACAAAAAGCACTTTTTGCCCGCCAATTTTTTAAATAGCTAAATCAACAACAATGGGGGCGAAATTTCCAAAAAGCAGTTAATTTCCCGTCGTTTTAAGAAGTTTGAAAAAAAATGGGGGACGGCCGCCTCCCCCTAGCTCTACTTCAGGACAAGAAACATATTCTTGATATGTTTGAAAACCGCGGCATTTGGTAGAAAAACATATTCAAAACTTTTGTCCATGACTGTACAATATGTGAGGGGTAAAAGAGGGCAGAAAGGGGAAGAAGAGTTTCCATACAATACGGCGCGGCGGTGCGTATATAACATGCTACTCGTTCGTGTGAATAGTATGAACATGGAAGATTAAAACAGTAAAGATTGTTACTTCAAAAACGATAAACAAGGCATCCACTTACCTTATCCTCCCGTCTAGACGGCTTGATCGTTCCGGAAAGACTGACCCGATAACCTGTTGTTCCTGCACATTTATAATCTACATAACTCAAACAGACGCCACTTCAGATGTACTCTACACCTTGATAATTATCGTGATAATATCAAAATACGGGGGAGCGAAGCACAAATATCTCACCGGGAAGCACTGTTTGACTGTGTGGTTAATTTGCAAATTTTCAGACTGAATTATCAATTCAATGCGTAAAAAAATTGAATATGAACGCTTTGTAGTTGTTTTCTCCTGCAGAAGAAGAGATGAAGAATTGCGTAGTCCAGTTGCAAGAAAAATATACAGATAAATCAATCAAATGAATAAAAAGATAAATGAAAAAGTGAATAAATAAATACATGAATAAAATATTATTCATTTAAGTCATGTATTAACATATTTATTTATTTTATCTAGTTATTTATTATTTATCTATATAAAATATATATTACATATGTATATATATTAATTTAGTATATATACCTATATTTGAATTTACTTTATTTATGTATTTATTTTTTATTTGTTTTCAATTCAATTATCTATTTACTTATTTATTCATTTATTTATTTAGGCCTACTTATTCATTCCTTCATTTATTAATTCGAAGGTGCTGAAACTGCACCCTTGGAACTTTTGTTAGGAAAAGAGCAACCAA
>JZLH01S0059892.1:519-12072 GCA_001188425.1 Eucidaris tribuloides | reverse complement strand
TGGCGATATGATCTCCCAAAATAGCCCGGCAGTGATTGGGTTAAAAAGTTGTTGATTTTGTAAGTGCATTTGCAATATTGCCTATGATATAAATGGTTCAAAGAATATTCTATACAGGCAATCCTGTGAATGGTTTTAAAAACAAAAAATAATTTCTTTGGGGGATAGGGGAGAAGAAAGATTACTCTCAGTTGTAAAACTCACTCCATGATGCATTCTTATTCAAGGTAAATTAGTCTAAATAATATTGACTAAATAGTAACCCTAAATTTGCTTGACAAGAAGAGCCTGCTTTCATAAGCATATTCAGACCCTTGAACAACTTGAGCACTGGGACAGATGGAGTAAGTGGAGTGAACATTGAGTATTATTGCTCCTAAAAATGATACCACACAAAAAAATAATCCAATCAATGCTCTTCAAAGTACAATGTTATCCAAGCAGCATGATTGTTGAATGTCACCTTACTTCATCACTTGTGATAGGAGTGAATTTACCTCATTTGGATGTTTTGTGAAATTAAAACAAAAATGCTGAATTTAATGTATGTCTACCATGATGAATAATTTGAGACTACCAGAATATTCACTTTGTTGTACATATCTACATGTATACTGCCACTTTGAGTAAACAAACAGAACAAAATGATTGAATAAGCAGAAGTTCTAACAAAAATAATGAGTTGGAATATTGTACAGACTTATGCTGATAAATCTATTTCAAGTTATTTCAAAATGTGTACCGAACACAATATTGAACTCAGTTCACCCCAATTTTCTTTTTCTTCTTTCTTTTTGTCTTTTAAATTTAAATTGAATTACCTGTCACATGTGGTGAGTATACAGGCCCACTGTAATAAGGTAAATGATAAGACTCATATTTGTTTTCCAATGCAAAACCACTGATTGCATTGTTGATCTTATTCTCAAATGTTATTCTGTCTCAAATTGCTGATATGCTATTTTAGTATTGGGTACTATTTTGTGCGTAACTGCGATGTCTGTCACTTTACTGTAAAATGTGTATTTGGATATCATATTTCAAATCTTCTTACATGATACCTCATTAAGTAACACTTCATGGAACACATGATAAAGAGGTATTAAATGTTTCTTCAATACAATTCTAATGTAGTTTTAATAAAAAAAGAGAAAAAAAATTAGTTAAAATATTTTCTTTACCACATTCTGGAGATGAATGCACAAAGAGCATGCATCTACCTACAAATTACAAAAATATATATATATATTATTTTTACAAATTATTCTGTACAGATATAAATATATAATAAATTAGGTTCAAATTTTGAGTTGCATAAAATCCAATTTATATGCTATGGTATATATTACTTCACAACAAATTAAACATGAGGATTAGATTATTCCACATAACAGTTGTCAAAAACAGCTACCATCCTCTATAAATTTGGTGACATCCGTGCCCAGTACTTGATCAACTGGTGAGCAATGGCGCTATTCGGTGGAACGAACATACCCGACGCCTGCCTACCCAGATTAGTGTACGTGCCTAACATTTCCACCACTTCAAGTCGGGTGAACCATCTCGCATCCTCAAGCTCTTCCGTATCCACGGTGATCTCGGAGGATGTTGCGTGGGCGATGCAGCCAATCATGAGTTGAGATGGCATGGGCCATGGCTGGGAGGAGTGGTACTGGACTTTGCCGACGATGATCCCGCTTTCTTCTTTCACCTCTCGTCTCACTGCGTCTTCAATAGTTTCACCTAATATGAAAAGCAGCATATGACTTAGAAAATTGTAAGAAAACAGAATGATTTTTCAGGGGAAAAATTAATTTTAAATTTTCGGGGGCTACGTTGGAGTACATTGGCTAAATTTTGCTACAATTTACATTGTGTCTGTGGGAATTTTTTGGGGCTCTTTTGAAATTTTTGAGGGCTCTTTTTGCATTAAGGGGGCAAATCGCCCCGAGCCCCCATGTATTTTGAGCACTGGTTTTTTTACTTGTATTTCTCCCAGCTGAAGAAAGAAACAAGGTGTGACAAAAAACAAATGCAACTATGACAGGCAACATTGCAATTTCTACATAAGCCTCCAGAGAAGCTTGAGACACTCGGTTTGGAACTCTGTACAACAGAACCAGGAACTTCAGATTGATAGTTGTGCCACTTCTAGTTTTGTGACAGGATGTAGCAGGGATATGCCACGCAGCAGCCCAAGGAAGAGGCAATGAGTGGGATAGGTGTAATGGTGTAACTTGCAAGCACCAACTCGACTTGTACTCAATTCGCATTGGGAGTTGTTTACAAACGGTATGCCACTAACTGGTAGGCAACTGGTGAGCATGTTGTTGGCATGTTGTTGATATTCATGGTCACCGAAAATGCCCTTACTCCATACCTATCAATGCTACTATGCTGACAGATATAAATGACACCCAATTCCCAGCCAAATAAAGATGCCCTCACAAGGTCCCTGGCAGTCCCCTTCTGACCTCTGCTATCAGTAATATGATTTATATTGTCCTCTTAGGAACTGGGGGAGAGTCTGTTGCAACTTGTTGTGCATAATGGAGTCTACTGTGGTCACAGATAACACTTAACAGGCATAATAAGATTAATGCAGGCTGTTTAGACCTGGATGTTGTTCTGTGAAATTCCTTCTTTTTTTGTTTTTGTATGGCTGTCACAGAGTTGTTTCATTTTAGTTGCACCTCGCTTATAAAAGAACACAATATTTAAAATTGGGATTGGGATTAAAATTGGGAAAATATCACAATTTTAGGTTGCAGTGTGAATGGGAAAGTCAAACATCATAATGCAATTTTTCCCAATGAGAACAGCAGTATTCATGTAGTCTCAATTTTCTCACCTGGCTCCATGAAACCAGCGAGGCAAGAGTACATTTTCCCAGGGAAGCCCTTCTTCCTACCCAGCAGGATGCTTTTGCCATCTTCAGAAACCACAAGCATAATAGCCACAGGGTCCAGTCGAGGGTAGCTGGTGTTGTGAACCCCACGCAAACTCCGACAACCTAAAAGACGACACACAAAAAATAAAGGAGGAAAGATGCACTCAGTACAAAAAGAAAAGAAAAGAAAAGCATTTATTGCTGTTTATACAATTTTGAAGCTCCTTTTAAAGAAAATAAGTTACTACAAAATTTCAATTTGGGAAGTTGATGCAATGACAAAACTCATTTGCTTAAAGGTGCGCATAATATCTATTTAAAGATTGAGTCAATGACTTGCACACCCCCAAATTGAACTTATCGACTGAATAATCTAAAGTCATCTATGTTATCATACAGTAAGATTCACATTAATCTACATCTCTGACAAAAGCCTTGGGGTGGTAAAGTCAAGTTTTGTGAAAATAAGTGTTGAAAACATTCAAACAGAATGCACCTTAGTAGCATCACTCACTAAATTTGAAGTTTATACAGCCCCAAAACTTGTCTGACTGCAAGACCTGATTTGTGTATCATTTAGTGAAAACTGAGGACTTACTGCTTAAAGCTTACAAGGTCAAAAACTCAAACCAGTGCAGTTGGATGATTGCTATGCAATCTTTGCTTTGGTGAGACTGTACCAAATTTAAAATTTACAGGTGAAAGCTGCATCCAGTATCTGAAACCTTGACTACCATTATAAAACAAAACTTGGAAAAAATCATGGTTTATTGTTTACATTTCAAAAAACTTTACAACGTAAGAATCTTGATTTTTGAACACTGTATTTTATGTACATTTCTTCAGTTGAATAAAATCTTCGGATATTATACATTCAAAGAGAATGTTATCGATTAAATCTTTTTATTTTTTATTTTTTTTGGCTCAGATTAGATTTAGATGAAAAAAGATCCATAAAAGCACATGTTCAAAATTTTGGATTTTTTGAGTGCATCTTATACTTATTAAATATTAAAAAAATAACCAAGGGTTGTTTGCTCCAGATTTGTTTGAAATGGCAGTCTCGATTCGAGATGCAGGCTGTATCATTTACTAACTGATTGAACAAAAAAAAAGTCTACAAACTTCTTGTCCAAAATTTACTGGAGCAGGTTTCTGAGCTGGTAATCTTTGATCAGCAGGTATTCACTTGATCAAATACAACATGTGTAGTACAAAGAATAATTCAATTGGAATTTGTAACATGCCTTAATTTCAAGAAAACTGATTTCATCCAAGCCAAAAAGGGCTGTGTGCGGTTAAGATTTATGTGTATCTTTTTCTTTACACTGGGAATGTATCCAGAACTCGGTCTAACCAGTTGGAGACAATTTGATTTCTATATTTAGGCCACTGCAGACTACACAATCGGCTGTGATTCGATTTTGGGAATAAATTGCTATCTAGCATTACATATGGGTATTTCAACAAATAAAATCTACTTGATTCAGGTTCTGAATGATAATATAAATATTAAAAATAGAATTTTAGTGTGCTGTCAGCCTTATATCAGCAGTAAGGGCCAAATCACTTTCAAATTGTAGACAGTAATTGTAGGATTACTCTGCCATCACTATGACTCGGGCCAAATTTGGCCTTGGGAAAAAATTGAAATTTTCTTTTCAGGGGCTACGTTTCCTGTTTCAGTGCTTTTCACATACTCTTTTGTATTGAACCCTATAGCAATTTACTGGGGCTCTTTTATACATTTTGGGGGCAAACTTGCCCTGTGCCCCCGTGTATTTTTTCCCTGATTTGGCCTTTCCTCCAAATAGAGAGCTCTAAACAAGCTAGATTTTTTATTTTACAATCTATATGATTATTCAGAACCTCAACAATCTATTATGTGTTAAATTTTCATATCAAATGCGCTTCCATTTTCTTCTGAAATTGGATTGCAGACCGATCATGTAGTGTGCGGTGGCCTTGACCTATTGAAGACGATTTGATTTTGCTTTAACATGTATTTGCCATTAACCTTGCGACAAGATATCCCTGTGTCTAGTCTTTGATAGATTAACATGCATTCTCCATAGACATCAGCCCGAGATATCTTATTCTTAGTCTCCAATGGGTTGATTCCCTCTTGAGGAATATATTGACAATTTGACATGTTATCTAGATGGTAGTTATCTGGAGTTCACTTGGTTACTATCAATTTGACATGAGATTTTGTCGTATTTCAAAGTTTTAAAATAAAGCACATCTTTCTGAAAGGTATCATATCAGGGTCTTCATAATCTCACCTTCTTTTGTGCAAGCACGTTTATATCCCGCTTCTGCCATCGTGGTCGCAGAACCACAGGTGGGACAGAACTTGTAGCGGTCGTGCCAGGCCAGCATTGACCGGCCCTGGGCTACAATCCCTGCATCCTCCTCCTTCATCACCATCAGCGCCATGGGGTGTTTCCTCGGTAGAGGCTCTGCCGTCGGTTTGATTTCCTGTATCTTCTCGGCCGGAATGGCAGAAACATCGAGCGCGAACCACGCTCCCTGAACTCCTTCTTCCTTGGCATTTAGTTCAGTGGTCCCTTTCTCACGTTTTATACTCGGGTGCACGGGCCCCACCCCTAAAAACACGATGGAGGAGTCCTCTTCGACTGCAAATGAGATCTCCTCACAGGAAAATGCAGCCAGTGCAAATTGGAATGATCCACTGCTGCTTTCGCTTGGGGTGATATACGGGTTCAAATCTCGGTAGAGGACGTAGGTGGTCGTAGCTGCATTTTTGGCACTCGTCAGCCACTCTTTGTCATTTCTGCGATGACTCTGTCGGTCCAGGGGGCTGAAGCCGAAGAAGTTGACCAGGTCCTTTTCAGCGGTTTTCTTTGTCTGTGGGTCACTCCTCAGGACACTGACCACTCCGGAGTGGTCCCAGAATTCAGCGATGTCCAGTGCAGTCTGTCCAGACTTGTTGACAAGTAAAGGATCACACCTGCATTGCATTGTTTCAAAAAAGGAACAGTCATTTTTGTAAATCTTTTTATAAATGAGAAAGTTGAATTGCACGAATTCTGTGATGTGCCATGCATTGTGAAATCACATCAACTAGGTTATTTTTCCAGGAAACAAAGCAAATTTATGGATAAAATGATTGGAAAGTTGAGAAATAATTAGAAGTTTGATTAGAAAATTCAAATACTTATTTTATAAAGCCAATTCTTCATTTTCTTCACTTACATTGTGTGGAAAATCTATCAAGAAAAGTCTTACCTTTCAAAAAGTGTATTGCTTATAGATAACAAATGGCTGAATTAAAAACAAAGTAGTAATGTTTTCAAGAAGATGTTTTTGAATTCTTTGCATCAGCTACAGAGATATATAATTAAAAATTGCATTTGTAATAATCATGTAGTTATAATCAATTACAATTCATCAAGTAATTGTACTTGAGCACAGCACCCTGATGACATAAATGGTAACTAAAAGAAATTGATTAAAAAACATCCAAGTAGTTGTAAATGGTAACTGACATTTTAAGGACAGAATACTTGTCATGTAAAATGAACAGATATCTAATTTTATTCATCCTTGATAGTCTGTGAAGGCTGCTCCCTCCCTCCCCCCCCCCTTCCCGGAAAAAAAAATCACTGATTAGTAAAACAATGTTATTTATCCAAAACAAGAAAGAAATCAAACAGTACTGGTACAACTTCAACTTTCACGGTTAGTTTTATTGATTTCTTGTAAAATATAAATCACGCTACACATCACTTTTACTTTCATCTGACATATCTTTATTTCCAATAAACAACTTCGCATGAAATCACTCTAACTTTGGGGATCTTTACAACATTCTTAAGAGATAATGGATAAGTTACATTTCTCCTTACAACTTCAGCCCAGAACACTTATCTTCCATCATTCACACGTAAAAAGTTACAGCTGAGCTGTTTGAAGTTGAGCATGCATTAAACAGTCAGTCACCATAACATTGTCTGAAAATACATGGAACATTAAAGCCACAGGCTATTGACAACACTCCAGTTTACAAAAATGTGAGCTACATAATCCTCCATGCTACAAGTGTCTTTGATAAGGTCTAAAAATGAAGCCCAGAAAAAACTGATTTCAAAATGATGATTTAGTGCTTTAAAAAAGTGAAAATCTACAAGCACTCAAATTGACTGGATTCACCTGCCCATTTCCTCCCATTAACCTGTGTGCAGATCTAGGCTATTTTATCCTCCACCCAAGTGCATATTGTTTATTCATGCATATCTTGCCAGTGGCAGCATAACTTCCCAAACTTTTTGTATTCTATAGTGTTTATTTGTCCATTTGAATACTACTCTGTCACTCACATCACAGTTTGACAATTTTTTAAAGTAAAGCTCCACAATGTTAGCCTTTAGCTTTAATGTAAAACTTCATCATTACCCATTCTCCAACAGAGACTTCACGATATCACTGTGGCCATTCCTGGCCGCAAGCATGAGGGCTGTCCAGCCATGGTCATTGCGTTCGTCGAGGCCAGTCTTGAGGGCGGTGATCATGCGAGACAGTTTGGCTCCTTCTCCCTGGGCAGCACAGCGATGTAACTCAGCCAAGAGTTGGTCCCTCGGTGTGTTGCTTGCCTTTAAAAATGCATCCATTTTTCAATTGCACAAAAATGCTTTTCAATGGGAAAGAGGAAAAAGAGAGAGAAAAAAAGAAAATTATTTATAATAATTGACACAAATCACACAATTTTTATATTCTGCCATAAACCAGGGTGCTTACCCCCCCCCCCCCCATTCACAAATAAATGCCCCTCAAATGGTCTTTTTGCATTTGACTAAATCCCGGGGGGGGGGGGGGGGGGGCAGTGTCATTACAAGGTGTACACCATGCCGCGTGGTATGGACTTTCAAAATGGACCCTAAACAAGTAATTATCTGTCGATCTCAGAATACCCTAAAGAAGTATTCAAGTCTGAAAAGATACCCTTTTAAAGTAACATTCTGTTGAAACTATACCCTTTTCCCCTGATTTTGGCGATTTTGATACCCTTTTCAATGTACGCGAGTACATCACCCGACCGTGAAAAACAACCCTTTTTACTCCTTTTTTCGCACGCGCATGGTGTACACCTTGTAATGACACAGGTCCCCCGGGCTAAATCCTATATCAATCACTGTTAGTATGAAATCCCAAAAGTTAAAAGATAAAACTGCACCTGATGCATTGCAGATAGTTGTATTTAATGCATAATTTCTTAATGATTTTATTTATTTTCTCTGAAAGTTTACAAATGGCAGAAATTAATTTTAAGGTTTAGGGAAAGGTTATTTTCTAATGATTGTGTTGTAATGAATGATTCTAACTTTGATTGCTAATGGAAATCAAACAAGAGCATCAAAACTGATTCACTTCAGATGGGGCATTTCATCAGATCATAAGTTTCAATTTCAATTTATTTTTTTATTTCCACATATCATAAAACTAATACAAACAAATATACAATATACAATAATAATACAATAGGTTATGAAGAAAATGTCAATGAAGTTTACGGTAATACAGTAACGAATCATAATAATATTGGAAATGGGGGTACATGTAGTTACGAAGCACAAGGCTTGAAATGGGACAACCCCGAAATGAATACAGTCGGTATTAATAAAATAATATTATGAATTGTTAAGATTGGACAATATATACCTCAGTAGACCCTATCCCTCCTTAACCAACTATCCCCTCTCCAATTCAAGTTATCCCACCCACTAGCCCTGGGAGAAAAAAAAAAATTAAGAATTGTAAACTAAGGGGTAAGTGTTTGTAATAAAAACCATGTAAATGCAGGAAACACATAAAATAACACACTGTAGATGTCTCATGCTACGATATAATCAAACATATGACGCAATTAATTCATTTTTTAATTTCTTTTTAAATGATGATAGCGTGGTACATTGTTTTGTTTCAATTGAAAGGGAATGCCAAACATTGGGACCAATTATGTCGTATTGATCTATGGGAGAGTACTATTCTGGGATTATACAGATGGAAGTTTTCAGAAGATCTTGTGTTGTAAGAGTGTATTTGTCTATTGCAGAGAAACATAGAATTAAAGTAATCAGGTAGAAGATTTCGCTTTGATTTGAACATAAATATTGCAGTTTGTAACACATTTATATCAAATATATTTTACAGTTGAAGACGTTTAAAGATAGGAGAAGTGTGTGATAAATAATGGGAACCTGAACATAGTCTCACTGCTTTCTTTTGTAATTTAAACAATACATTGATATATTTAAAATTGGTGTCACCCCAGGCAATATTTCCATATGATAAATAAGATAAAAAAAAGAGATTTATACAACAATATAAGTACTTTAAATGACAAGATATCTTTTAACTTACATGTATACATGATGCCAATATAATGCGAGATAAATATGTTTTCACATGATCAACTTGTTGCTTCCAGGTAAGATGTTCGTCAACAAATATTCCAAGAAATTTTACACGTTTTTTTCTCTACCGGGACGTTGTTTATTGTTATGTTGTAATTGGGGTTCGTTATATATTTATTAAGGGCGAGGCCTGGAGATCTAACTTAAAATTGGGCAAGTTTTCCTATATCACTGCAATTTATTAACCTTTGTTTGCATAACCACCCATATCCCCAGATTTGTGATTTTCTGTACAAGCTTTCTGCTGCATGCAGCGCAAAATACACACACATGCACACCCAACTGCCCCCGGGGGGCCACTGCCATACAAGGTGTACCATGCGCGTGTGAAAAAACATGTAAAAAGGGTTGTTTTTTCATGGTCGGGCGGTGTACGCGCGTACATTGAAAAGGGTATCAAAATCGCCAAAATCAGGAAAAAAGGGTAACTTAAAATATAACTTACTTTTAACAGAAGCTTAATTTAAAAGGGTATCTTTTCAGACTTGAAGGGTATTCAGCAGGTTAAGTCATGAACTTAAAAGGGTATCTTTTCAGGCTTGTGTATAGATCTACTTGTATAGGGTATTCTGAGTGTTTAGGGTCCATTTTGAATGTCCATACACGCGTATTGTGTACAAAAATGGCAGTGGCCTCCCCGGGGCCGACCCACGGCTCTGTCCCCCACGGAAAATCAAGCAGTTAGCAGACGGCCGGTTGCCCCGTACCGGGCGTGATGAACGAAGACGTGGGGCCGGTTGCACGAAACCGTCACATCTCCAATGCTATATATTTGTCACCGATGTCTGGAGATATGACGGACAACAATTTGCGTTTCATGAAACCATGACATCTCTCACTACAATCGTTATCGATAGTATCGTGTTTGTGAATTAGTCTTTGTCACAGAAACCCTGTTCATTTGAAATTTGCTATAATGTGTTATTTAACCGTAAAATGTAAAACATGGGAAAATATTTGTTCAAAATGATATTTGTCACTTGAATCAAGCTTCACTTTACATCAATGAAATTTAAGACTTATTCATTATAATTAAAACAAAAACAAAGCAAAGAAAACACTTCCTAAATAGAGTAATGTTCGAACAAAGATACCGTAAATGTTTTGTCTTCTGTACCAGTCTCGGTATTGGTACTTTTGCTTATTTGAGACAATATATGTCAATATGTATTTTATGGTAATTTAAACATTTTATTTTAAAGTTTTTACCTTGATTTACCTTGATCCATGGTCCAGGATTATTCAGTTTTGTCGGAAAAAATAAATTCAAAGATTTTTTGTTCATTACAATGAGTGATAATTCACAATAAATGCCTGTCCAGCAATATTTATGGGATGCTTGATAAATTTCAAATAAATCAGATTCTGTGCATTCGGCAGTTTGATAATAGCAATTTGTATCACGTTATCCTTGAAATGGTAACTTCAGCATTACTATTGCTGCCAGTTTTCACAAAGTTTTGTGACCATCAACGTTATCAATACTTTAGCAAAAAAATGAGGAAAGTTATAGACCCTACATGTACATGTATTGTCGTAATTGTCGGCCTAGAAAAATATTGCACACCCATTTAGTGTGGACGTTGTGGTGTCGCTTGACTTATGACGGCTCCGGAGCTGTCATAACTTTTGTCACTGGACTTGTCCATCACAGTCCATGAAGTTACGATGTCAGGGTTTCGTGAAACGCATATGACTTAACCATAACCATGGTGGAGTTGTCCACGAAGTTACGATGTCACTGGGGCCCGATTCACGACACTGGACCAACTACAATTACCATGGCAACAGGGATCATTAACTGTAGCAGCCATATTTAGGTTTGGGTGTGATTCTCGAAACTCAGTTTAAGGATATTAGCTCTAAATTTTAGGTCGTCCGTGAAGCGTCTCTAACTATTGTTCTCTGCCACGGTTGACTGACAATAACGCAGAATGCGCATGGGCATAGCAGCCTTTTATGGAAAGCGTCTTTAATATGCACCTGTCGCTGGAGCAATGTCGAATCACCACAATAGAACAATATGCAGTCATGAACACAATATCAGCACACGTCGTGTCCCATACTTTACAATTTTAATACATTCACCAATCACCGTATCTTCTGTTTCAGACATTATGTACTAATATTCACATAGATTCATGAATGATACTTTTCCTCCAGTATAAATCAATAATTTTATTAACAGTGTACTTTTTATACATTGATTAGATGCTACTATTTTTC
>JZLH01S0059888.1:1265-18043 GCA_001188425.1 Eucidaris tribuloides | reverse complement strand
TATCAGAAGTGTACACATAAACCTGCTGGGTATTGGGGGAAAGTAAATAGAAACACTTGTGTGTGGTCTGTTGCAATTTGCACATGGTGTGTGGGTTAGGATACTATAACTTATGGCATGTATTAACTCCCCCCTATACTGTGTTTGTACATTATCTCTCTTATCCGGCCATATCACTTATCCGGATGACTGCTGGTCCCAACATCGCCGGTTAATCGAGGCCGAACTGTACAGTGAAACCTGTCTACAGTGGCCACCCAACGGAAACACAAAAGTGACCTTTATAGACAGATGGCTGCTATAGACAGGTTTTTCAACACATGATTTGTCTCTGTGGGAATCATTTTAACGGCCACTAATGACAGGTTGGCTGCTATATAGAGAGGTGGCCGCTAAGACGGGTTTGACTGTATATTGCTGGCAGCCTCGTTGAAGAAGTGATGGAGACATTAATAGCATATGTTTAGTGTCCATAGCATGGTGATAACATTCCAATGTGACGAAATGTAGACTGGTGAATTGGACAACTAAATTATGTATGTTTCAAATATCACACAATCTTTTTTGAATGTTTATACAATGTCAATGAAAAATGAAATCCTTTCACTTGTTCAAGTGAAAATCAGGTCTCCCACGCTGGCTGGCTGTACCAAATGATGCAAAAAACTCTGTAAAACTGGGACATCCTCCAATGGGATGGCATACCTACGTACACGTACAGGAATTTGAAACCTAGGAGAGGATTGGTCAAGAGTAAGCCAGGGTAACAATTTGTGGAAGATGCCGAGGATAGGCTGTTAACACACTGTATAAGCCTTATATTTCATGCAGAGATATCTATGTAAATTGCCACACACATTATGCTGAGTGGTTTTTCTCAGAATTTTTAAAATCCTGATATATTAGAAAGATGAATGGACAATTTCTTGTATTTGTAACTTATGTGATAATGGTGCATTTGCATAATTCTGAAAGTGGAAACGTTGCGAAATATACCATATATAGTACAGTACAGTTCATCACTGGTCCTCTTCACCAAGTGCTTCTGTAGTTGAACCTCGGCGGCGAAAACGGCGGCGGTGGCCTGTGGCCCCATCCCCAGTCGCCCCCTCTCATCCCTGGCTGCCACATGGGTCGGGGTGGGCTTCTCACCATCCAGGGCCCCGGATTGCGGGGTCTCTGCCAGGAGTTGGACCAAGGTGGGCGGGGGTGGTGATGGGGAGGGGGAGGCGGAGAACGTAGCGGAGGTTGGTGGTGTTGCTGGTGACTGGGATACCTGAACATACACACATGAAACAAAGAGATAATACATCAATAATAATAAATCAACCAATCGTTTATGGTGCCGGAGATATCTTGGCCTAGCTACTCTTCATTCAGGTACTGAGTCCAAGACATTTCAGTATGAAAGAGCGAAGTGATACAAAAGATGTTAAGTGCATAAAGTTGACTTTTCTGTAGGACAATGCAGGGATCATCAATGTGGATACACAAGCTCTGTTTGCTCAGCTAGGACAAAATGGGGAGTTTCAAATTTACATCTGCAGGCCGGTCTTTCTTAGCAAATGGAAATTGGTGTTCCACTCAGAAAATTAAAACCGTATCAGTAGTTTCTATATTTGCAAGCACATAAATTCTAACTGTAAGGAATGGATTAAATTAGATAGCTTTGTCTGCTGTTGTAAATAAATATTCTGAAAAATCAATGTGCTTGGACATGAACATCAATATTAAATTTTGACTGTATGAATATTAGAATATAGACCACACAAATGAGATAAGACAAGTACCACATACAAACAGGTGGTCTTAAGTGGATTTTAAGAATAAAGTGAAGAGTGACAGATGAGTGGTAGCAAAGCAAGTGAATCGAAATTTACCTTGGACGAGGTCTGGGTGGCTGATGAGGCTTTGCAGGAGCAGCAGGTAGAGAACTTCCTTTTCCCTTTTTGTTGAAAGAAATACAGAGACAGACAATATATTTGTAAGGTATTCATTTTGTAATTCAAACCATCCACCACTACAATTTCAAACAACAAAATATATTCTAAATATATGCTTCTCATCATTTTCAATCTTAATTTTTGAAAGAGGAACACAGTACTTACTTTTACAAAGTAGACAATGTTTAGATCAGAGAGTTGGTGTACAAATTCACTTTCTTTTTACTTTAGAGATTTGGTGACACAAGAAAATCAAGACAAGCAGACAATCAGCAAACATTAAGTTGATGATATTGGTACCACTTACTTTTGGAGGCATGAGAACAAACCAGTTGACCCTCGGTGCAAAATTTGGACAGAAACCTAATAATACCACCACCACTATTATATTTATTATTGTTAACTCTTAACGTGCCAGGGAAATTACAGCTCTATGGGCATTGTATGTATTGTGTGGTGCATGTTTGCAACTTCGGCATGTTAAGAGTTAATTAAATATAACTTGATTTAACATTTCTTGTAAGCTGATTGCAGTTTTTTTGTCCAATTTGAGCAAAATATTTGTTTATATTTAATGTGTTTTGGATATGCATGGGGAAGTTAACTTAAACATAAACAAATCAATGGAAAACAAATGTCTCACCTTAAGTGGGTAAACTTTGACATCCAGATTGAAGAACTCTTCAATGTTACTTGCTTTAGCTGCAAGAGATTCAATCTGATGATCCAGCACTTGGGCCTGGTCCTTCTTTATGTCGATCCTTTGCTGGTCACTCTCGTCTTGATGGTGAGACAACTCCTCCTCCTCTGCTCTTTGGACAGTCATGGCATCATGAGTCACCTCTCGCAACGCTCTGAAACGTGCAGGAGATGAACGTGGCTTGTCGAAGAAACCCTCCCCTGGGGGAGAGTGATGCGATTCGCTGTCCGGGTGTTGTAGTGTTCCTCAGAGAAATTGACCATCAAATCCTGCATCTCCGGAAACGGGAGAGTGTCAGGACATCCCTGCATTCTCTTGGTTTTACTATCATATGGATGATAGCGGTTGCCAGCCAGAAGTGGTAAAATGGTTTTCGCCTTGAGGTTCGACTTCTTTTCGAGTTCCCGATTGTTAATTCCTGTGCTTTCATTTCCAGCCTGAATGTTTCCTGCAATGCCTTGAGTATTTGTTTCAACTGCACTTATCTTGGTTGGTATCTGACTGCTTAGGGCACTGTTTAGAGTGTTTTTCACAAAGTCTAACGGGCTACCCGGTTTGGATTGAGTCTGATTTGTTTTGCAACTCTCTTGGGCCTTCATCAATTCACTTGTTTGACTCTGGTCTGACGACGAATTTACCAGAGTTTTCTTTTCCTCTTCACACTTGGTATTAAATTCACAAGGGGTGTTAGAACGACTTCTGGATTTTGATCGACTGCGAGATTTAGAGCGTTCCCTAGAAGTACTCCTTCTACCCTCATGTCTGTAATTCTCATTACTACCCTTGTTGTTTGTATTTCCACCAGTGCTAGAGGTCTTTGAATCTGATAACTGGTTTTTATGGTCTAACAAGGATGCAACTTCATCATCATTTGACTGTAACCGAGTCTGCTTACCCTCTGTATGGCAAGTATGCTTACTGCTAGATTGTGATTTTGAATCTCTGGATGATATCTTATCACTTGATCCTTTCTGCCTATGTGAATCACTATTTCTAGGTTCCACCCTTGTTTCTGCCAACCCTTTTCTCAATTCTGTTTTGTTGACTTCTCTACCCCGTTTTACTTCATCACCCATCTTCATCTTGGATTGTTGAGCTCTAGTCGAGTCTCTACTCGGTCTTTCCCTATTTTGCTGTGATTTCTCTGCTTTCATTTTCTCTTCTCTTACATTTTGTCTGGATTGCTTTTCCTGGGTTCTGTAATCTGTTGTTTTATCTTTCTGGTTCCCCCTTTTCCTTTCAAAATCACCATTTCTAAGTTCTTCTTTCCTTTTTGCTAACTTGGTTCTCATTTCTCTTTTTCTTTCTTCTTTTCTTTCATCATCCACTTTTGTTTTCTGATTTTTGTCTCGTATGTTTTGTCCAGTTTGCTTTTCTCTGATTGTAGTTTCTTTGCGTTTATCTTTGTGGTCGTTTTGTTTGTCATTACCTCCTGTAATTGTCCCATAACTGCTTGGGTCTTTATTTGCTCCCAGGTCCAATTTTGTGACCGTCTTATTATCACTTAACACAATTTCTCTTGTGTCTGACAAAGTTCCATCACAAATTCCAGGTGTGGAAATTTCTGCCTGCATTTGACTGTCTTTTCCAGACATACTTGACAACTGGGCAGTCTTTTCACTCTTACTGCTGATTGATTGAACATCTTTTTCTGGCGAATCATTCTCAATACTGTCAACGACAACAAGTGATGAGATATCTGTTGGAACAGTGCAAACATTAAAACTATCATTGAATTCATTCATGTCACCAGATGCCTTGGTGTCAAGTGATCCAGATTCTTTATCTACTTGCATCGTCAAACAATTTTCTACCTGTGATATCTGTTCTACAGATTGCTTGGGTTTTTTGCTGGCTACATGTGAAGTTCCAGTTACACTAGCTTTCTTTTCAATTAGAACATCTGCCTTTTTAGCCAATTTTTCAGATTTCCCTTGGGAAGTGGTCTTTGAAAATATGGTGGACTTCAATGCAACACTTCTTGTAGTAGAAGCAGCAGTGGGCTTTCCTGACACATCAGTTACCCTTCCAGAGCTGGAGCCAAATGCAACTTTGGATGATTTGGATTCAACTGTTACTTTTCTTGGCTTAAGGCGATCAAATGCTGATACCCTGTTCGCACTGCTGCCCTTTACAGTGTACAACCGATCAAAAACTGAGACTTTCTTGGGCTTTTCCTCATTTCCCTTATCAAGTCGTTCAAATGCAGAAACTCTCGGGACTTCTTTGGATTCTTGCTGGTCAAGCCTGTCAAAGACAGATGTTCTTTTCACCTTTTCACTTGCAATTTTAGTTGGTGATTTAGATATGTGGAAAACAGCAACCTTATTAGTTTTTCTAGGAGACATGTTACTGTCAAGTTTAGCATCATTGGTTTCCACACTGACAGAATCCTGATCAGAAATGACAGGTTTCATTTTGGCAGGGATAAACTCTGCTTTTTCATGGGTGAGTGATGGCGGCATTGTCTTTGTGTCTGACTCAATATCAAAATTTTGAGATAAAGTATCACTGCTAGATTTGGAAATGACAGTACGAGTATCTTCCGGATGTCCCTTATGTAAGCTGTTAGCACCAGATGTGGATATGTGTGGCTCTTCAAACATATTTGTCATAGCACCACTACTTACACTGCTGAGCACTTTGTCTGTGTCTGTACTGTCATCTAGGGAAACATTAGTGTTTGGAGGATCTTTAATCAATGACTCTCTCGGTAAACTGACTAGAGTATTGGTATCAGAACTATTAACTTCATTTAATAACTTCTGGGGGGTTATGTTAATTTTGAGACTATCGGTAGGTTTCACATCATGAATGAAATTTTTCTCAGAAGAGTGAAATGATTCGTTTGATTTCTGGGCATCTGCAACTTCCATTGAGAAGAGATTGATTTGATTCGAGACCATTGCACCCTTGTTATCCCCTTTCAGGGAAGCTTGTTCCATTTCCTCAATGTTGTCCTGTACACTACAACTCTTTGATCTATCTTTGAGACTATCTGAGGTAGATGGCATTGGTGTAAGACAAGGTGTCAGAGACTTCTGATGAGATGGTATCTTTACTGAGACACTGGTGAGGACATTATGAACTGTATTTTGTATGGCCTGTGCTTTGCTGGTCATTGTGGTGGTTTCATCTCCTTTTTCTTCAGGTCCCATGTCCGATAGTTTGTTACACTTCTGATCTGTAAAAGCTGTATCTGCAGAAGAGTTTTGATCTCCTGGACAAATGAGTGTTTGCCTTACAGATACTCCAGATTTCTGTGAAGGAAGTTTTTCATTGCCATTAGGTGTACTTGTTTGTGACTGTGATCGTGGATGTCCCTTTTCTGCTCCTTTCAATGGGGAATTCCTTTCTTTGTTATTAGCTAATTTAGACAATGTTGATATCGGTGACTTGGGTGAATCAAGCCTGAATTGAATCTTCTTCTTTCTCTTTACAACCACACGATCAAATACAGAATCTATATCCTTTCCACTATCACTAGCATTCTCTGACTCTGAACTAGAGTCCCTCGTGCTATGTGCATAGAATTGCTTTTGCAGAGCAGACATCGGTTTTCCACTAGGTAAACTGGCTGGACCTCCTGGTATCTTACTTTGTCCAACGATCTTCTGTAAGTCGGATCCACTCTTCTTGATGCCTTCAGAATCAGAGCCAGAATCACTTGAGATGGTTATACCAACCATCTCTCGAAGAAAGGCCCATGGCTTACCTGCAGGTTTTGGACTTCCCCTTTGGACATCAGAATCACTTGGGGTGGTTACACCACCATTTTCCTGAAGAAAAGCCCAGGGTTTATCTGCAGGTTTTTGACTTCCTTGTTTTGTCAAATTATGTGCCGTTGCTTTACGGTGTGCTAAAGATGTTACAGCACTTGAAGTCTTTGGCTTGCTTTGTTCTGTTTCAGCACTGCCTTGCAATGACTGCAGCAGCTCGGAGTCTGAAAATGGCGGTCTTTGTTCCTTGTCCAAATTGCATCTGACCACTTCAGAATCTGAAACTGTTGTACGTGTATCAGCAACATACCAACCTTGACTGGTTAGTTTCAGGGTTAGACTGTCTATTGCCTTCTGTTCTACAGCAGTTAAATCTTCAGATTTTCCCCATCTAAGATCATGTCCTCCATCTTCACTTGGTACACCATAATTACTCTGCTTTTCATCTCCTGAAGGTGGAATAGGCTCATTCACATCATTTTCACGATCTCTACCAGTACATGGCACGGGGTGGCTGAATAAAGGAAGATCAGCATTTTGCATACATAAATCCCCATCTGGTTTGCAGCTGAGAAGAGCAGTACTTCCACAGTCTTGTGATGTCTCTGGCCATACACCACTGGTGGGGATATTTTCCACATTCAGGATTGGTAAGACATCTGTGGAGACTGTCCCTGTAACTGTTGAATGTAAATGACTCTGCATCTTTTCTGATGTTTGAGCAGATGCCTCAGAACACTCACTTGCAGGAACACTTCGATGCTGACCCTCCTGTTCTTCACCCAGATGGGACAATGGCTGGGATGCCAAAATAGCTTGCAGAAATTGTGCTTCGTGTGTGTTCGCCTTCAGCATTTCGTTCAGCGTGTCAATGCAAATGGATAGATAAGCATCTGCAGAAGCCGTTGTCAAGTTATTGACAGCCACCTGCACATGGTTACTATCTGACGAGTTCTGCTTGTCACTTGAAGGTATCATCATAGCTGTGTTCGACATCAGTGAGGAACATTCATTTGCTGAACCGAGATCTTCACTGTATTGGCTGACAGGACCAGAACTTGATTGTTTGTTTACGTTGTAGTTTACATCATTGGTCCGGGGTCCAGACTGCGCAGTAATGTCTGCTAATGGACCACTGGGCTCTGTTTCCACTGAATTGCCACTAACGGATTGCACTTGTGTCGCAACTTTGGCCTGCAAAAGTGGGAAAACAATCATATTAGTTACAAATAAAAGTTTCTACCTCTCACGTTGACTTATGTACACAAATATCAAATCTACCCAAAGAACAAATATATCCAAAATGTACTACTTTATGATAAAGTATGTCATAAATATTAAATTCACCTGTTTACACAAAGCAAAATCCATCTCTGAATTCGTACACATTGATTAAATATGCAAAAGACCGATTGAGTAATTATTATTCAAAAGTGATGAGCACATAGGTCACCTACTTGAGTTTACGGTGTTCATTACTTATTCTGACACTCCTTTTCTACATTACCTGTTGTCCTCAAGGGTAAACTTGGCAAACTGTGAGCACGGTGTGCACTGTTTTTTGGAGAATATGAATACAATTTTGAGTAAAACTGGTAATAAACCTCAATCAAAAATGTTACAGTAATAATTGAGATGCTGAAAGAGAAATTAAAGACATATATGAGATTATCCTGCAAACCTTGGACAGAACCGGATCCTCCACCCTTGCTTCAGCCACGGTACAGATACGTGATCCACCATCCACTGCCTGGTCCTTGTCATCGATGTTCTTGACTGGGTGCAGGGCACTTTGGCATCTTCTGTTGTTACCACCTGCTGATCCTTTGCCGTGTTGCTGATACTGCAAGGGTCCCGTACTTGCAGGGTAGACACAGAGCCTGCCTGTGCACTCCCTGTGTTATCTTTCTTCCGAACTGAAGCATAAAAGAGAGGAGGGAAGGAACTATGCGTTAATCTGATGACATTCAACTTCACCATGATTTTAGTATGCAGCATCATGCTTGTCTAAATTCTATTAAAAAATAACAATCATTTTTTAAACAGAGCCAAATGTCTCAATTAATCATTTTAGAATAAAAACCTAATTCTTCTGTGTATTAACTGAAATCACTAAAATGTATTTATATTAGTCATATCTATTTCAAAGAAAACCCACTCCACAACTGAAACACAGCAACACATTTTTACAAAAGGTCAGTTTGTTCACTGCAATCTTGGATCTACCATAAGGAGTTAACAACAGAAAAACACACACAACATTTAATAACATTTACCCAAATGCTTCCTAAAACCAGAAAACGTGTGTTTTAAACCCACAAGAGTCAGAAAATCAGGCAGTGAACCAGTTAAAAAGCCACACGCATAATCAAACTGGCATACGACAGAGTTTTTAACAGAAATTTTAATGTAATCTTTTCAATTACTCAAGTTTTGTAAGGGTAGCATTTTCATTTTAAGGCTGTTTTCTAATTACTTTAACAAATCAAAGACAACTACACCTATACTACGCTTGAGTGAAGATTTACCGACAATATTTAAGGATTAAAATGCATTGTTCATAATTTGTAGAACTACCTGAAATTTAATTTGCACAGGATCATGTTTGTTTGCATGTTTAGTATGATGCAGGTCTTCATCTATTGTACATTGGAAATGCTTGCTACTGCCATTTGGTTAAAGAATTCTGCAAGCAGCCTTTCCAACTGGTACAGTTTTGCATGTAGTTTGGGATTGTTTTCATGACCCAGGCATGTCTAGACTACTATGCATGACAGCTAAATACTAGTTACATTTGTGGCCTGAAAATAACGCTATCACGAATGGCATGATGTGAGCATAACACTATGTTTGCCGTAAATGATTAATGCAATATATCCAGGTTAATGAAGTTTTACAACAGAAATCAGCTATACCTCGTCAGCAAAAATTAGCATGATAAACCATTTACAGTAGTTTGAAGTGGACAAGTTGTATTGCACATGCCTACATCTTCATGTACATGTTTATGTATTATATTTTGTTTGCACTTTTGGGATTGATAATATATATTAGAATAATTTGTTCTTCATTAAGGTGCCAAACACGATATCAGAGAAACAGTTAAAATCAGTCCCAACATGCACAAAATATTACAAAACAGTAAAGCTATACTTGATTCCATTTTAACAAAACAGCTGTTATCAGGGTTCCCACAGAAATTTGCTTTCCATGACTTCCTTTCTGCACGGTTTCCAAAATCAGACACGTTATGATGGCCTCCACCTCCCCTCACAGCCATCCGTTCCACCCACAGGGTTCCCACAGAAATTTGAAAACAGATTTCCATGACTTTTCCATGACTTTTCACAAATTTTCCAAATTCCCTGACTTTTCCCTGACTTTCCATGACCACACATTTTTCCAGGATTTTCCATGACTGTGGGAAGCCTGTGTTATACATTATTATTTCTTATAACTCAAAATCTACACAGAAACTAGTGTGCTGTTTGATGCAGAAAGCTATGTTATAGATTTATTGATTAGAGTAGGAGTTGAAATTAACAAGATTAGAGGGTGATTAGATTAGATTATGGGCAAAGAACTGCATTGGGGGAAATTCCAACATGCTTGCATGCTCTTTGAAAAGACAAGCAAACAAAACAAACAATTTCTCTAATATTTTCACAGCAGTTAGTCAGGTGGGCACAAAATCACTTGTGGGTATCTTGTATTTATCCAGCTAACTTTTGATTCACAGACTTTGTATTCCTATTTCCTTGATGATTCAAGAATACTGCCTTTAAACTACACATGTAATTTACCAATAGAATCTGAGATTTGTCTTGCTCATACACTTGCAGCTTGACAGATATTCGGAAACGTACAAAAGTTAAGCATTCCTCAGCGCAATGACAACTTAGGCAATATTATTAAGTGACCTCAGAATGACATTTATCGACTCTGAAACACAAGGATCACTTTGATTGAGCAAATTTTTGGCACTCGACAATAGGCAATTTAACTTATTGTATCATGAGAATAAATCTTTGCCAGAAGAGTTGTGTGTGTTGTTGTGGGGGGGGGGCGGGGGAGAATCTAAGATCTTGGTCTGTGACTTTCAAACAACTCCTGCATTGTACAAATTGCTCTGTCAGGAATGACACACAATACAGCTTGTTAAAACAATGTTGAATACTGCAAAATCTATGTAACCAATTTATAAATGTTACCACAACATGCTTTTCACATTTTTTAAACATAAGGATGCTTATCCATCCAAATTGTGATTATAAATAGGAAATGAGTTTAAGATGCAGTTCCTACCACTGACTTGTTACAAAGGGAACACAAAAATTAAATTTCCAGAAATACTAGGCTGGGAAATACAGATTAATATGCAGGGTGACATTACCCACACTCTGTGCTTTGCGTGACAATCATGAGGTATGATTTGAGTATACAGTACATGATGTAGTAAAGTGCACATACTTTACACTCAGAAATGCACGCAGAGAGGAAATACATGTAAAATGACAAGAGACCGTTTCTGTGATATTAATAAGGGAGAGGGAGGATGACAAGAGATGTTTAAATACAAAGTTGTGCAAGCTAAGTATTTGGGAGCATACTCCGTAAAATCTGTCCAAATGTCTCCATCCATGGCCATTACTACGGGAACCCCCTCCTCATTCTCTAGGTCTCCTAGGAAACACGCACCGTCTGGAATTGTGGGAATGATGAAGCTGTCATCTCTAGCTGAGCCACTCTCAGAAGATGCTGTGGTTGTCTCGCTGCTGATGGATGCTGTTACCATCGGCATCACATCACCACCTGTCCTCACAAATTCTTGTACCTTTCATGGAAAGATAAACAACAAATGGTATGGTAACATTTTCAGTGATGCACAAGACAACATTCAATACTTGAAATACCTTCAGTATTCATTTACCAACTTCCCCAGTATTTTTTAAATTTTTTTATTTCATTTATTTATTGCTGTTAACCCATAAGTTTACACTGCTCAGTCTGCTCTATATGAAAATATACATTCCAGTTTCTTACTTAAAATGGGATCATAAACATTGGAGTGATGTAACGCCACTTAATATTGTCCAAGCATTTTGCTATCCACAGGTCTAACAAAAACACACACACAAAAAAATACATCTCTGTACACCATGACTTTGTGATTCCAGCACAAGGTGATATGATTTTGTTGCTTGACTGTTCCATTAGATTGGCTCTACCCTAGTGTACATTTCAGCAAGGTTGTCATTAGGCCAATTTATTGCCATGCAGACTTGCCCACACAACATGAGTAGACATACGGTTGACATTGTGTCTTGTGGGATGTGGTAGTTTATGGGTTCATTATCAGGGTTTGAGAAATGCATTTGTTTTCCTCACACCCCTGTTTGTAGAAGTTTCTACGAAGTAGTGAAGTCCACAATATTGATTATTGATTACTGCATGCGCCAAGTATTTCGCGTCCATATCGCGAGTTTGCTTCAAGACGGGGAATTCGCGAGGGTATATTTTCACGATTTTATTGTGTTTGCATTCACTTTGTACAGAAATGTCAGGAAGTGAAAATTTTCGCGTTCAGTAAGTCGTGAAATTCGCGAAAATAAAACCACCGCGAAATATTCAGCGTATACATTTTTGGAAATCGACAAGTGTGACAATGTTTGTTTTTGTCCTGTATTCATATTTTATTGTGTTAACTTCCCCAAGTTTGGATGTACAACTCAATCAATTGTGATCTGTAGACATATTTGAAAACTTTGTGAGGCCTTTGTTGTTCCTTAAAAGTAGTATTATGTGACTTCAGTGCTTCTCTATTCTACAAATCTTCAAGTTATTTGTACCAGTTCAAACGCTAATCAACTGCTGACATCACATTTCTGTGATTTCTCTCATCCGACCGTCTAAACAATTCAAATCGAAATTTCATACACAGACACTCCGTCATTATTACGGCATCAAGTGGAAAAATTGAAACTGAATGAAGTGAACATTGAATCAGTACAAAGGCTACCCTGTCTTGTGATGCCGTTTTTCTTGGAGAATGCACGGCTGCAGTGGACAAGTACTAATTCTTTTGGCCATCTGCTCCTTGGGAGTCATTGGCTGGAGACATTTTGAGTCGTGGTTCCTGCACAGCAAAAGGAAAAGCAGTTGAAGGTAGAGCTTAAGAAACACCGATTTTTAGGACAAAAAATTGAATATGAATAAAATTGTGAGGTCGGCAACATTTGAGGCGTTGTCATGAATTTGCTACTGTAAGATAGCTCATGAAAAATGTATGCTTCAAGTTAATGCATAGTTTGCATTAGAGAAAAGTAAATTGCTTCAGATTCCATCACATTTACTTGGCGCAGCAGTAATTGAATTTAGTGTGCATTCTTTGTAACATTTTGTCCATTTTTTTGGTCCATCGCGTAACTTTCAGCACTACCATGAGAGTCGTGTGTGACGGTCACACCGTGTTGTGGGCAACCGGGTATCTTTCTGCTAAACGAGATCGGTGGAGGAGCTAGTTTTAGCGAGATTTTTCTTTCGCTCAAACCAACATCCAAACTTGAAATCACCACCTAATAACAAGGCCGAGCTAATATAACAGATATTCAACTGGTAGGGGTGTAGATGTAACAATCTTTGGAGCTGTCATGTGAGTTAATATTTTCCCTTGTGATCAATGATTTCTGTCTTGGGAAAATATAATCCCTGACAGTCCAAAAATGTTAAATTAACACCCTGTACGGCAGTCCAATATCTGTATAATACTTGACCTTTTGTAGTTTATCAGGTAATAATTCATGAATTTTGGCAATTGTCACCTGCACAAATTGTTTTTAAGATTAACCCCTCCCACGTAGATGCATCTTGCAGCAAATTACAATTACTTCACGTAACTCCTTCATAAGCATGAGCACATTTCAATGCATGCTGTATGACAGAAAATTCATCTGTACATCTTTACAATTTACAACTGGAATTCACCACAGGATTTGTACGCCATACAGGCACTTACTTGTCATTCCATGGATGACAGCAGACACACACGCATCAGGGAAGATTGTGAATGCCTTCCGTTCTCAGGAGTCAATTCCAGTCCCACATGGGGTGGCAGCCGCCAGCACCAGGCATCATCCCGCTTGACCTGACGCCTGACACCCTCAGCCATAGTCCATGTCACCGCCTGTGTGGCTACTTGGGAAGTCCTAATGGACTCCCGGTGCCGGCGGGTCGTCCCTCTGGTGTAGCAGCTCGTCGGAAGAGATGCGCTGACATCGTGGTCCGATCTCAAGGCATCCATGTTGTCTGTATGGCTAGTGAGGACGCTGTCTCTCTCGTTTTGGGTATCCTCGGGTACACACTGCTGTCGTCTGGTAAACAGATCTGGGACATCTCCCGCTTGCGGTTTTCCATTGTCGGACTCTGTTTGACTTCTTCGTGAAATGCGTCCCAGCTGCCCAGATTTAGCCTTGGGCAGAAAGTCTAAGGTGTAGGCTGAAGCTGTATATATGCAAAATACCAAATGCATTGTTGAACGAGCAAGGTATAGTTGTTTAGTAATTGTGTAAAAAACAGAAATTCTTTGGCAGTTATATTTTTCAGATTTAGGCTAGACTGAGCCTTATCCAATTCTCTGAAAATTGCTCGCTACTGAAACCTCGCGCATTTTTTGGAGAACATTTTTCAAAGTAAAATATCGTGGGGGGCGGGGGAGACCTGAACGATTTCTGTAGAATTAGCATAGATGCTCTCCTTTATTTAAACATTGTAATTTGTCACTATAACAATTTTCACAATAGGTTTGATGTTGTTTTCCTAATGTCTTGGGTTGATGATTAGGATATTTGTGAAAGATTGACAAAAATTTTGTCTGAACTGAGCCAAACTATACTTGAGCTTTTTACCTTGAAAACACTGCTTGGACATACTTTGGTCAGTGCAGATTACCCATATCTCATATTATATTAACCACTAGTGCTCGTCCCATTTTTTTATCCAATTAAACTCCTGGAGAGGGACACATAAAATCTGAACGATTTTGGTTTCTATACTGATTAAATATCAATATGAATCTTTTCTGGCTTTTGTTGGATGAAAATAAAATTGATGGTTCAATATGAGCATTTGTTATAGCAGATAGTTGATTTTCGTTTCTGAGTTTGAGCAGTTTGGAAAACGAAATCTGTGTTTTGTGACACATTCTAGGACCCTGGGAAAATGTGTTGGTATATTTTACACACACCTACTTCATTCTTTTACATATGTTTATTTCATTTATTCAATATAATTTGTTTACTTTATGTTCTTTACAATATATTCAATCTGGTGAACTGTGCATTTTGGGTCTAAATGCAAATACTTCACCTGAGGCCTGAAATTTTTATAAATCTGTCAGGTATATTGTTGGTAGCTTATCATCTCCAAATGAAATTCCCTTTACGTTATGACGCGAAATTTTCGTGTATATCGTTTCTATAGTACCAGTTGCCAAAAACAATACCTAAGGAAATAAGACTGTTCTGGGTAGTCAATTGTCCCTGTTTCTAGTAGCAGTACTCACACCTCGAATATGGTTGTTGTTAAAGGTCAGTCACTGTCCAACGTTTTGAATTTTAATTAACATTTTGTGAAGACAGATATAACAGAATCCAGCTGTTGCAAGTTGTCCACAGTAACTACTGCAAATTATAACAAATTAGAGGTCAACGTGCCGCTGATCTCTTCCTAAATATCTAGAAAGTTCCCTTTGGGGAAACAGTTTGTACATGTATCTAAGTTTAGATAAAATTCAAACTAAATTCAAGAAACAGTGAAGTGACCAAACATCCAAACTATTGGGGTCTCAAGTATATATTGGCATAAAGTTAATTTGAAATCTACCACATGTGTCAAAAGTTATCAAATCACAATAAACATTAGATACATCAGAAGATCATACAGACCGAATGAAATATTAAAATTCTTTGTTTTTCTACCTTTTGGCTTGTCACCTCCTGAAGAATGTCGCATTCCTTACACTCTGGCAGTAGGCTTGACCTGCAGACTTTGAATGGTGTCCGCGTTCCTGATCTATGCGGTTGCGACCATTTCTTCTCGGGCGACCGCGCAGACTTCTTCATCTTCTCTCCGGCTCTCTCCGGATCGGCTGATCAAGGAAGCAGCGCCTCATTTCAGAAGCGCTCTGATCCGTTGGGCCTGGTCTGCAAGCACCGCGTTGTCCGACTGCTCCAGGAAACACCCTGCATTTCGCAGCGCACTTAATCTGACCACCATCGCATGGGCTTGCTCTTACTGCCTTCCTTCTTCCGAGCCTGTGGCCTTACCCATACTCTAGTAGGTCTGATTTGCTCCGAGGTTTAACGGCTCTCAACACTCTCTTTCACTACCAGCACTAGGTCTTAAATCTCTTACTCTCCATTTCACGAGACTCTCAACGCCTTTTCTGCTTTCTACCTCCATTCCGACTGCGATCACTCGCACGTGAGCCTCTTTGCCAGCCCACCTTACTTGCGTCGGCATTTCTCTCTAATTCTAGCTCTCACTACCTCTACCATCAAGCGTACTTGTTTTTTCCACGACTGTTTCCCTTCCCCTCGTCATTGTCTTTTCCTTTCCTCACTGTCTTTTTGCCCTGGTTTTTGTCCACTTTGCCCTTCCTTCCGGGGGGGATCTGATATCTGCCTAGTTTCGGTTTCTTTGCCTAAACCTGCTGCGTCTACCTGTGGTCCTTGTGGGAGCTGCTGAGTGGTTCTTGGATTCTTGGAAGGTCATTTCATCTGACTTGGTTGGTACAGGGAGCCTCTGCTTATTGCACTTTCTGCAGAGTAAGAGAAAACGGAGGACTCCACTTTAAGAGTTGGTCAATATTTCTTTCTAGAATTTCAATTTATTTATGACCTATATTTACATGATACGCTTAATTATGAGAAGATATTGCAAAAATAAATTTTGTAAAAAAGAAAAATGACACTACAATACTGGTACTTGGTAAATTCAATAACTATCAAATAACATACAATACAATATAGCTGCAAGCCAAACCAATTAATTAAATTCAGATCCTTGAATTTAAGAAATGAACAAGACCAAAGGTAGGTTATCACATCTTATTGCAGCACAAATTTTGTTCAGCACTGCATTGGACGCAAAATCTTGATTATCATATTTAGTATTACAGAAGTATACAGAACAATTCAGACAAATAATAAATGTAGCATGTTATATAGCATGTAAACATGTCATGACAAAACCACTAACAGAAGTCAAATTTTCAATGATTGATTAGGAAATGGAAAATGAGCAATTGACAATGACAATAGACAATACCAAAGTTCTGGTCAATTAACTTTAACTAATGCTGAATCACTGTAGAAGGTATGGCACACGATTCATAACGACAACAGCATCATCCACGAT
>JZLH01S0059878.1:46930-69098 GCA_001188425.1 Eucidaris tribuloides | reverse complement strand
TCCGGTTGACTCGTCCCCCCCCCCAAAAAAAAAAAAAAAAATGATGTCTATGCAAAATAGGAACGTTGTGAATGATTGTAAACTGCATGGAGGGCATAAATGATATTTTTTATGCGTTGTTATTATTTTGTTACAACCTTACAATCTATATTATTTTTGCATATACAAACATTGTCCAGTGATGTCAGGAAACATCCCTATTATATTTATAACTATGTCACATCATTATGTCCCGACGTTTTAATGTAGGAAATGTATGTAACGTGTGTTATTAAAAAAAAACACTAAGAATAAACCATAAAACGTCTGTATTTGGACTCGACGACCTTTATACTTCTGTTTTGTATTTGAGCGTATATAAATAATACAAATAGCGTCTTACTTACCCATGGTATACTTCTTCTGTGACTCAGCCCTACAACTATTATTACCCCAATTTCAACCAAGTACCTACCCTCCCTACTCAAAAGTATTGCAACATAAATTATAACGCATGCATTTTGAGTTGAAGTCGTCTTTCTATAATGATGTTCTAATGAAGTTTATTATTGGAAAATAAGAAATTATTTGAAAAGCAGCCATTGAATATTCTTTCTCCTTTCTCTTTCAAGGCGGAGAGATTATCAAATGCAGGCGCACCCATGGCACACGGGCTGGAACATAAGATTCAACATTATTTCGCCTCCCTACAGGGGTGGGGTGTTAATTCACATTATCATATTAATTCGGTTTTATATATCACATTAAATGGTTTTGATGGATTGGAAAGACTTTCAACAAACAAAATATGCCAATATGTTACTCTTACGTGGTCTCAGAAATAAGACCACATCCGGCGAAGAAGAAAACACATCCTATCTTCATAAGACAGTAGTAAGAAGGATATGCCCCATATTTTAGACAAGACCTCATAGAGTTATAATTTATTATTCTTTCTCAATTCTAAAGACGGTTTACTGTTGCAAACATCAGAAAATTTACTGTCATGTGACTTTTCAGTACATTTGATATAATGATGTGGAGAGAAGGCCACCATCTTTAATTAGTAGCATAATTTCTCCTTACCACTGTCTTATGAAGATAGGAGGCGCTTCCTTCTTCGCCGGATGTGGTCTTCTTTCTGAGACCACATCAGAGTAACTTTATGGCATTTTTTATTTGTTGGAAGTATTTCCAATTCATGAAAACCGTTTAACGGGAAATATGAAACTGAATTAATATGATAATGTGAATTGACACCCCACCCCTATAAGAGGGCGAAAAATGTATTATTTTATGTTTCAGCCCCTCTGCCGTGGGTGTGCCTGCATTTTGATAATCTCTCCGCCTTGGAGAAGAAAGGAGAAAGAATATTCAATTATTTCTTTTCAAATACTTTGTTATTTTCCAATGATAACCTTCATTAGGACATCATTATAGAAAGACCCCCTTCAAGTCAAAAATGCATGCGTTTTAGTGTATGTTGCAATATTTTTGAGTAGGGAGGGTATTTCCCTCCCAGGTGCGGAACAGTGTGGATAAATCATCTTTGCTGAAGTACGAAAATGCGCGTGGCGGGAATCGAACTCGTCTCTCACACGCGTGAAGGGCAGAGAACAATCCACAGCACAAACAGACAGACAACCACATACATACAAACATGTTTTATCTATCAGATTTACCTTTCTACTTGGGTACTGATAACAAGATTTGGTCCCGTTCCCGTGAGTGTTGCTGTTCCACCGATGTTGGCCGCGTAAGGTATGGACAAAGTAATTCCTTTACACAACAGACTATATCCCCTGGATTGACTGGACGGCTTGTCTCTTACTAGGGAAGTCTTTAACTGGGGAGACGGCTCGTCAGGCTCAATAGAGGTAATTCTGATCACGTTTGTAACGAGAATAAACAAACAAACAAACAAAAATGTCGATAATAATGGTAGTCTTGTGGCCAAGTGAAATCTTGTATATAACCCTGCCACCATGTGTTTTTAATTCATTACTGAAAGGTCTTGGGAAAAATAAAAACTGAAAAATTCAGGAGATTTTAATTCCCATAACACGATATGCAGCAGTGACTCAAGAAAACGTAATGACAAAACAATAGACAACTTTATTAATACCGAAAATGATTTGGTACGAAAACGACAAACCAGGTATATGGAGTATCTTGTTTGGATCTTACGATTGCTTCTTACTAGCTTCCATATCCTTAGAAGAGAATATGATGACATTCATGAATGAATTTATGGTTCTTAATTTTCTTTAGTTGCATTTAGAATATTCGTGCCACCCAGTGGCGTAACTACGGGGGAACGGGGGGCACGTGCCCCCCCCCCCCCAATCGGCGAGCCAAAAAAAAAAGAAATGGACAAAGAAGAAGGAAGGAAAAAAAGAAAAAAAAAAAGAAAACTGGAGCAAGCCGAGCTGGAATTGGTGTCAAATCACCTTTTGTAATAGACATATCAGAGTAAGTCCTTATATTATTTTTTTTTCATATTTACAAACGAGAGTATTGTTCTTCTCTTCTCTTTGCAAAGTAATATTGCAAATGCACTTATCAAAATTAAAAAAAAAATGATTGGTGTAGAAATTCTTTCTCAAAAACCCGTCAACGTGCACACCGTTTGCGTACATGTATGCGCCATGCAGCATTCCTTCAAAATTGAATTCAGTTTCGCCACAATTCATTTCAAATCAGTTAACGGGATAATAATATGATTTCAATAACAGGCTCGTAGTAAGGGGAATGGTGTGCGCGGTGCGTAAGAGCCCCACCCCCATCTGAAAGGTCCACCTTTGCAAAACAAAGTATTTGAATAATCACAGGTTTTTAGTTATTGTTGACTGTTCATTTCACAAAACAATAGTTTTCACACAGGGTCAAAATAATTATGCTCATAAAACCACTAGAACGCACGAGCTTGAGGAGGCGTCGCGTCGTTCCCTGACCCCTGATTAATCATCACGATATTTTTGAAAAGATCTACTATCAGCAGTTCATCATAATTTATACTTACAAATAGGAAGTGGCACAAAACAATAGTGTTACCAGAAGGTCAAAGTAAGCTCATAAATCGCTAGACATCGTGAGCTTCAGAGGGCTCTGCCCCCTGACCCCGACAGAATGACCACCATGTTTTGAAATTACTTCGTATCAGCATTTCAGAATAACTCAAAATTTTATTTTCGGAAGTGACAAAAAGTTTGAAAGTGGGGTGGTTTTTATTGTTGACTGTCCATTTAATTTTTATGAAAAGAGTGTCAGCAGACTAATAAGGTGGCCTCACGAAACAGTTAGAGCCCGGGAGCTTCAGGGGGCTCCGCCCCCTGACCCCGCCCATTACCCTATTTCTAAGTCGGACCGCTGAACTGCACCTATTAGGATGGTCAGCCCTAGGCCTTTCCAGCATGAAAACGTTCCGCGGCCCCTGTCAAATGTCGGTTTTCTTGACTTACGCACCCCTTTGACAAATCCTGGCTGAATAAACACTTTCATAATTCCATTGGTGCTCACATTGATATAGCCCTATAAATAAATTAACGCGTTTTTTCTTCTTCGAATTTCAAAGTTTCCCAAACCGCTTGCTCGCTACGCTCGCTCGCGGTTTTGTTTTGTTTTGTTTTGTTTTTACTGATTGTGACATATATATATGTGCAAACACATATTCTTGTCAAAAGCAAACATTACAATGGATATTTCATTACAAAATTACTGAAAAAAGGGTCACACTTTAACGCAAACCCTAACATTTCAGTATGCTTATACCGTACGCTTGGCATACGCAGCTCTTTAAATCCACCAAATACCATTTTGGGTGACGACTTAGTCCCCCCCCCCCCCAATTGGTCGACCCACGGTACGCCACTGATACCACCCACTTTTATTTTCTTGTACACAGGGAGTATCAGAATAATGAGACTGTATGAAATATTTAGAAAAGAATTGGACTTAAAAATAAAGCAATGAAGTGTACACCACTTACATATCATGATGAGACATATCTTTCATATGGACTGAATTGCCTTCATCCTTCGTTTTCTTGGTTTCCTTGAAAAAAAATGGTGAAAATATTTATTTTTTGTTTCCTTTTATCTTTATAGTTAACTCAATACGCCCTGTAAAAAATACGTTTACATCAGTCACGGTTAAGCAGGTGGACGCACAATCAATCACACTAATGTTTTAATTAATTTTGCTATAGCTAGAACATTCTGACATCTAAACTTTGCTTATGGTAGCGGTCTCCTAATTATGGGCCCATAGAGATATGTGTTATTTTTATCAACTCCGGCCCAGTTTTTCGACAAATTTGAGTTACGCCAGACCTTGTTTTTGTAATATGTTGTGTACCAATAAAAATCATTTCATCTTATTTTCAATTTACACCCTGTTTGCCAATAAACTTTTTTCGCTACCCTCCTTTGAAGTAGAATAGTCCTGATAACCTTTGCCCCACCAAAGCACACAGCCATGAAATGCTGTGAAAAGGAGTTCATCAAAATTCATCCTCCAAATGCTAAAAACTGCCAAAAATACCTCAAATCTCACTCACTAAATCTGCAGACATTGTATTTAACTAAACTGAAACCAAGAAGACACACCAAGACATATAAATGACATAATCAAGCATCAAATCAGAGTTTCAGTGGGACTTCCGCTGCTTCGCGTAGTAAACAGGTCATGCATATATTAATTAGGAAACCGCTACCTTATTTGTTATTACTTTTACATGGAATTAGAGGTTTAACCAAGACACCAGGTTTTTAACCTAGTGTCTGATCATGGAATGATCATTTTATGTATGCAAAGAATGTAAAAGGAAAGAAAGATTAAATAATCAGTAGGATTGCCAATCGGTGGAGTTAAAATGCATAAAATTACATCTTCTTCAAATAATTCTCATTTTATATAGAATGGAATCAAAGACTTTCCCCTAGTATTTCCAAATAAAGCCTTCTGTACTTAAACTTCTGATTTAGACACTAATGTATTTAGTGTAAAAACTGAGTTTAGAGAGTTAACGCCTTTCTAAACACATTCTTGCTATCATCACTTTGTAAACAAGTTCAAAGGCTTAACGCTGTGTGTCAAGTCACTAAACATCGATGTCCAATTTCTAAACATTATTTGTCAATAATCTAAACATAAACACATCTTTGCTATCCCTTCTTAAACACTGTTTCATTATTAAACGCGCTTTTTACAGTAAGTTAAACTATCTTCATTTCATTTCATTTATTTCATCACGGAAAGACCCATTCAGCACTAGGCTGTTTTCAATGAGTCCATGCATAACAAAAATCAATACAATGATATATACATTTCTTACGATAAAAATAGAACAAAACGATAGAATACATACATATTGAAAATACGATATGTTACTATAAGTTACAGTAAGTACTTTAGGAAAATAATTATGTAAAAAAATGTGAATATTACAGTGATTAACATTAAACACAACAAGGAAATGCAAATTTGGGAAAATATTTCCCCGCCAATCCACCAGCGATTTTGTCGTTTGTTGTTCTTGTTATCCGAAAAAAATGCATTGTATTAAATTGTAAATTCGGAGAAATGTCAATTGTTATTTAACAAAAACTTTTACTTTTGAGGTGAAATTTAAAGGACTCGAATCTACTTATTACTTTCATTTTCATCGGCAACATATTCCAAACTTTAAGCCCTCTACACACTAAGAAAAATAGGTTGAACTTTGCACCTTTAAGGTCTAACTTTGTACATTCAAAGGTGCAGACCAATGTCACACTGGGAACATCTTTTCGGGTGCAACTTTGCACCTTTCAGACCTTTAAAGGTGCAAAGTTGCACCTTAAAAGGTGCACCCAGTGTGAAAGGTGCAAAGTTGCACCCGTAAAGTGCTCCCAGTGTGACATTGCTAAAGGTGCAAAGTTGAACCTATTTTTCTTAGTCTGTATAGGAAAGACTTCTGTGCATAAATTTGGTTCTCACCCTAGGAATACTCAACGATACTATACTCCCACGATACGATTTTTTTACCTGATACTGGTCGAAATCCTTGTCGTCTGTTTTCTCTTCCTGGTCGAGTGTCTTGTCATCGTCTTTGAGTTGGACGAGGACGGCCTGGGCGATGGGGATCATCATCGCCGTGGTGGCGGTGTTACTCATCCACATCGACAGGAAAGCCGTGGTGATCATGAAGCCAAACATTAACCTGTCGATCAATGAAGATTAACTGCACTTAAAGGCATCGAATAACAATGTTTCCATTTTTTTCATGAGCTACATGTTACCAGTGTCTTCGATAAGGTGTAAAACTGAAGCCTAAAAAAAAACGATCATTATGTGCTTTTAAAAAGTGAAAATCATTCTGCAACCATTCTAGTTCTCCCCCATAGACTGTTGTGTTGTAGAATTTTCGTCAGCTGATCTCATTTGCCGATTTTTTTTCTGTACATATTTTACGAGTGACAGCATAACTGTTTCAAGTTTTGTTTTCTAGTGAGCTTATTTGTCCATTCAAACACTGTCAGATATGTCAGATAGCAGAGTTTGAAAAAAAATATATATCTGGCTTCCACAAAGTCATTATAGTGTCTTTAAAGGTTAGTGACATGATTGGGAACACTTGAAAATGCCTCAAGAACCAAATGAGTTGAAATATATACCAACTATACACTAGCAGGAGTGGATCTCCCACCTGGGAGGATTTGTCTGTATTTTTTTTTACTTGAGGAGAATCAGGCATAAACATAGGGATATCTAAATTTTATCCGGGGACGATAAAAATAAGCCCCATAGAGTGCTTCGAGTGATATTGACATTGTTTATTTCAGAATGAGTCAACGTTTGACTGCAAGATTTTCACAGGAGAATCCTTGCATAGTTTACTTGATTCTAGAGTAGTTTCAGCCCAAGTTGAGGAATACCTCCAATAAAGACTGTGGTTTTTTATTTGCACGCCACATCGTTTTTCCTCACATTTTATTTAACTAAAGATAAAATACATTGCTAGAAATTTTCGTTTCAAATTTCAAAGTTCATTTGAAAAATCATTGGAAATTGGGCCGTTGCTCAAATTGTATTTTGTAACGGTAGTCTAGGTTTCAGACTCTGGACGTAGCTTTCACCTACTAATTTTGAATTTGGTAGATTCCAATTGTAGCAAAAATTGCCTGACAATCGTCCAACTGCGACCCTTCTTTTTTTGAATATGAAAAGCGACCCTTATGGATATTGACCTTTATGAATAGCGTCCCTCTTCTCCTATTATGAATAGTTAGCAGGGTGAAGAAATGTGCTTTTTATGTTTAAGAGTATATAATGCACATTTTCACGATGTAATTGGTGATTTGGAGATGTACAGAGAAGTCAACGTGAATTTGGAGTGAAGGGGCCATTTAAAATCCACGTGGGAGCGGGGGTGGGGCAACCCATCTACATCACTGAACACCAGGACCAAAGATCCGTCGCAGTGTGGTTGTCCTACCATCGTGGTTTTGCTCCGACCAGCAGCAGCACTCGCAGAGCTATCCGTTTGTGGAGGTTCCAGTGCTCGACGGCCGCCGCCACCATCAGCCCGCCGATGAAGACGGTGTTGGTGTCGGTGATGTACTTGCTGCACACCTGCTTGGAGGTCACGACCCCGAAGAGAGGGAAGAGGACGATGGGAAGGAGGGCGGTAGCCGCCAGTGGGATGCACTCCGTCATCCAGTAGGCCGCCATGATGATGATCGAGTACGCCGTGTAACCGATCTGAAAGAACGGGAATAAAAGGGCAGTGACATGATTGGGAGAAGTAAAAAATGCCTCTTGAACCAAACTGGTTGAAAGATATATCAATGGATACACCAGTAGGAGTGTATCTTCTGGCTGGAAGGATTTATCTTGAATTTGTTTACTTAAGCCGAATCAAGCACGATATAAATAGACTCCATAGAGAGCTACACAACAGATTTGTCTGTCACAAGGCATACTGATGGAAGTTATTTTTGAATGAGTCAACTTTTGACAACCAAATTTTCATAGCGGAATTCTTGCACAGTTTACTTGATTCTATCTAGAATAGTTTCACCCCAAGTTGAGGGCTACCCCAATCATGTCATTTACCTTCTGCGAGTCTCGATCCATGATAGTTATACGACTTAAGAAAGAACGGAGTAGAGGTATGGAGAATATTACCTTACTGCATCGGTTGACTGGAGAAACAAAGAAAAATGGTGACATGTACATATTGATTGTATTTGTCTGCATGTTTCACACTTTCCATGAAAATCTTAAATGATCCATTAGATATAGTATAGTCTACCGGGATTTGAGAAAGAAAACGGAAGTGTGGGACATAGTACAGGAAATTAAATCGAAGAAGTGGAGGTGGCTGGTCGTCTGGCCAGAAGATCGATGGACACACAAACTAACTAACTGGACACCTCGAGCTAACACCAGGAGAAGAGGCAGACAAAGTAGGAGGTGGATGGATGACATCAGAGAATATGACAGCATGACATGAAAACGAAAGGCACAGGACAGATCGAAATGGAAAATTGATGAGGAGGCCTTCCTCCAGCAGTGGAGAGAAATAGGCTAGATAGATAGATAGGTAGTCTATATAGTCAATAGTCTGTTGCTTTACTGTCAAAGAGTGTAAGAAGAAAACAAGAGTATATTTATGTACAACTTAAAAGGAGATGGCAAGATTAGAGGCAGTCCTCAGTTTAGGACACACTGAATCCAGAATCAAGGATACTGTGTAAGCTAGGCACCAGTTGTAAAAACTTCACAGTCAAACGTGTTCTCTTTGTCGTACAATATATTAAATTGGGGTGTTGTGGATTTTCATGGAATTAATTTCTATCATACTTTGATATACAACTGGTTAATGACTGTTTGCACTGGTGTACCTAAGGGGGCAAAGGGGCAGAGTGCCCCCCTGACGAGGAAGGAGGGACTTTATTTTGCTTGTCAGCTGATCTGGGAGGGGAACCATGTACCAAAAGGAACCCCCTAAGCAGAAAAATGTGACCCCAGAAATTTGAGCCCCCACCCCCCCCCCCCAAAAAAAAATGAGTCACTCCCTCCACCCCCCCCCCCCCCACTCATCAGCTTTTCTGGACTTGCAGGACTTTTGGAGTTTGGCAGCGGACCGCTGCAAAAAAAGGGTGTCTTTCGCGACGAAGTACGCTAGGTACGCCACAAATCAACACAAATGCTTACGTCCTCAACGCATAGTAGTCAGTTATCATTTCAACCCATAATCTTGAGGCATTTTTTTTTTAAATCGCATGTAAATGATCTTGAACTATTTGAATTTGGTGAACGTCAGCAATAACATTATTTCATTATTTGGATCTTACTTTGAATGAAAATAAAAAGACTTATTTTAACTTTCTCATCAGGACAATTTGGTTTGTGTAAGTCCTAAAATCCAACTAACTCTTTCAATTCACATCAGGCCCCTGGACCTTTGTTCCATAGGGCAATAACACCTCTAAATATTTGTTTGCACCATTCGACGGTTCAGGGTAAAGCACTGCACAGCTTAACACTTACATTGCTAAAGGTGCAAATTCGCACCAAATCCTGTCCATGCAGCTGAAATCATCTTTGGCATGTTCATTAAAGAATTACTATTCTTTTCCTGCTGCATTACCCACCCAGTCTGATCTTCCTTTTAAAAAGTTGTGCACCATAAAACATCATGCGATACCACTTAATACAACCCGTAGATCTTTCTCCTATCTTCTCTCTACATTCCCCTGCCCCCTTCTCTCTCTTCAAATTGTTTTGTTGCAACATGTGCCACTGATGACACATAATACTGTATATGGACAAATGGGTTGATGCCGTGTTTGTGTCTCTTTTTGGAAAAAAAAATGGAGAGAAAGTGTGCGTCCAAAACATACGCGTCGACCTTTCAAGTTCCGGTCAAAACCCAAATCGGAAACCTGAACCGAAACTGACCTCTCCTCAGTCCTTATCAGGCAAGAATAGTGTTAATGTGGTTAACATCGATGTTTAGTTCGGTGAGATTGATGTTATTGGCATAGAGATGGAAGTAAAATGTATTTCGGTGTCTGTGATTGGCATTCCTTTTGTCCTTTGTCAAACAGAGTGTGAGAGAGAATATAGGCCTAATCGCAATTCGTTCGTATCTCAATATGGATCGAATTGTACTGAATTATTGCTTGTACTATTTTCTAACTGAAAAATGCAGAAATGGATTGAAACCAACCAAACCAATCACTCACTTGTCGATATGAACTGACTATATTGAGCTAAAGGAACATAGTGTAATGTATTGTGTTCGAGAGTGTTCATTTGTCCATTCAAACGTCATCATTTATGTCAGATATCAAAGTGTGACAATATTTGTAATAGGGTTTCCACAATGTTATGTGTCACAGAGTTTATAACATGTAACCGTGATGAGTTTAACCCATGTTTATAGGTTCAACTCAAAGTCCAGTCACACATGTCATAGCCTGCGCAGTTACACAGATTCAGTGTTGTTTCAAATTTCATGGCAAAACAAAAATTACTCTCAGGGACCATGCATTTGTCATTGCTGTTCCAAAACTGAAATTCGAAGCTTTACACTTCTAAATGTCTTCAAATTCAAGTTAAAATCATATTTTTTAGCTAAGGTATTTTTGGTAATATTTAGTAAATAAAATAGGGCTCCATACAAGTGCAGCTAATTATTATTTGCAGAGTAACTGCGCTATATAAAATTCAAGCCTACTATTTTCCTTTTATCATTGTAATGTAGGCTATTTTGTAGACATTGCATTGTCTTAATTTTGCTTGATCATTGTGTAGTTTGATGAGTCTGCTGTTATTACGGGGAAAAGGTGAACAAAATATATTTCGGTGCCTCTGAGTGTCATTTTTTGTCTATTTTTATGCACTCCTTAAGATGAACTTTAGATCTTTGGGTCACGTGGAATATGTTTATTACTCAAAGTCATCAAAATTTGTGACTTGAAGCACATAGACAGAAAACATCGAACTTGACCCGTGATGTGCACTATCGTACATTTACACTATACATTGCAGTATTGTAAAATGAACAAACGTGTAATTAATTCGATTGCGCATTACAAGTACATACAATGGTCATACATGTATGTACCGTATTACAATACATTGTATAGGAAAATATACCACAAATATATAATTAGTCACATACAGTTTAATGCAACTGGTAATTTCGAGTAGAAAATGATAAGTTCTCTATATTTTAACTTTTATTTCAAACCAACTTCAGGAGTTTATAAACGAGAAGTGAGTTTTGTAGCGTTTACATAATGATATTTAAGCCAAAACATCGAGACTTATCATGGAAAGTGGAAAGTGCGAATTTGAAATGTCTACCCCCCCGTAATTAATTTGAACAATTTATTTCAATCACATTTAATCTTTTGAATAGGTTCACAGAATCAAAATCAAAATGCTAACAAAGTAGAAAGCAATAAAATTAAAGCTTAAACAATCGAGGGGACGATTCCCTCCAAGACAAAAAAAAATCGAGGTGGAGGACGCGTCGAGCCTCACACCCACCCCCCCAATCGCCGCCATGTCATAAATCACAAGCAGTGGCGTAACTACGGGGGCACGGGGGCACGTGCCCCCCAATCGACCGGCAAAAAAAAAAAAAAACGAAAAGAAAAAAAAGTAAAGAAAAAGAAAAAGAAGAGGCTGGGCAACGGGTAAGACATTGTCTAAATCACCTTTTAGATAGACTATGAGACTAACATGTAATCCTTATGTTAAGTAAACTTGTTTTTTTTTTATCTAAAACTTATTGAAAATGCGTAATATAGGCCTATAGTTCTGTTCGTCTATTTAAAGTGGCGCGATGTACATACAATGTGATGTTCGGCGTCATAAATAATGACATGAAATAAAATGAATTATTTTAGCTTCAATACCCGTCGTTCGAGGGGGCTACTATATAAACTTACTTCAAACCAGCGATAGCAGAGGCAATATTGAGATACACTTATCAAAATCAAACAATTTTGTGTAGAAAATTCCTCCTCAAAATCATCAATGCGTGACATACTTTTGCATGTGTGTTTTTCTGCATTCCTCGTACAAAATCAAATTGAAATCCCATAAAGCATTAATTTCAAATCAGATAGAAGGGTTATATGAATAGAATAACAGGTGTACGCGCAGAGGGTTGGCATCAGTTGCGTATGCTCCTCCCTCATTTGAAGGTACACTTTTTTTTTTCAAAAGAACGTAAAATCACAATATATTTTTGAAAATTACTGTTTGAATGTTCATTAAAAATGTAAATAGTAGGTCAAAAATACTCATAATAATTGCTGAACCTCATGAATTCCAGGGCTTCCGCACTGACTCCCATAATACTTAGCCATGGTTTGAAATTAACTTTTATATGGAAGTTCATGATACAAAAATATTCCGTAGAAGTGAAAAAAGATTGAAAGCGGGCTGGTTTTTTAATTAGTTTTGACTGTTTCATCTTACAAAACAATAGTGTGTATCACAAGGTAAAATGAAGCTCACAAATTGCTGGAACTCAATGTCTTCAAGGGGGCTTTCAGCCCCTGACCCCAGACAAAATTATACCATTTTAGAAAATAACCTGATATCAGGATTTAAGAATAAAAAAGTTATAAGCTTGCGGAGTGACAAAAGGTTTGAAAGCGGGGGATTTTTCAGGTGTAATTGGCTATCCATTTAACGAAAAAAAGGGGTTTTTGCAGAGAAATCAAAATTGACCTTGTGAAACGTCTAAGACCCGAGGAACTTCAGGGGCTCAACCCCTGACCATCTTGGGATTCTAAGGCGGGGCCCTGAGATCCACCCTTAGAATGTTCAGTCCCTATACCCAGCCTGTCGAAAATCCTATTTTCATTTAATGCACTCTCTCCCGTTCTTGAAAATGATGCTACGGGGCGAATAAAAACATTTACACAATTCCATTTTTGAGCTACATATGCAGTTTTTAAATGTTTTTCGATTTAGCTTAGAAAGACACCCACCAAAAGCAGTTTTCTTTTGCACTTTTCAAATTTGATCCAAAGGGCTCCTCGCGAATGTTTTTTTGACTTTCATGTAATAGCAATGGCAGAACACATATTTTCTGTAAAAAAAAACGTGAAAATGGGATTTGTATAACTGCACAAGTTCAATTTGTGCTCCACAGTTGCAGTTTTAATTATTCCGATTTTACTTAGAAAGAAACAGCCAAAATCGAGTTTTCTTTCTTGCCACTTTCAAAAATTTCACAAACTCTCCGGCGCTACGCTCGCTCGCGGAATTTTTTCTTGATTTTTCATTGACATACCATGCAAACACATATTTTCTGAAAAAAAATCATGAAAATGGCGATTTGCTACCTGCACAATTCCCATTTTTGCTCACATTGCAGTTTTAATATTCCGATTTACTTAGAAAGAACATACCACCAAAGGCGAGTCTTCTTCTTGCACTTTTCAAAATTTTCCAAACCGCTCGCTCGCTACGCTCGCTCGCGGAATTTTTTCTTACCTAATCAAGACATACATGCAAACACATATTTTCTGTGAAAATAACCATGAAAATGGCGATTTATTTCAAAATTACCAAAAATTGGTTAATGGATACACTTTAACAAGAAAACCTTGCATTTCAGTATATACTATACGCTTGGCGTACATGGCGCATTAAATTCATCATCTGAAAATAAAATTGGGGTGAGCGACTGGGTGCCCCCCCCCCAATGAGTTGACCCACGGTACGCCACTGAATCACAGTGTATTATCCACTTATTTCTGCTGGTATTTAACGTATTTCGTTGAGGTAATCACTCTAAAAAAATATCAAAATATTAACATATTTGACGACATACCTATGATGTAAGAAATAGATATAATCAATCTTACATTGGACTTGGTCTTTTGGGCAACATTATCTTTATTCTCACACGGGTGAAGTCAAGTATACTTGTAGGCCTATCCTATTGACATGTTCATACACCGAATTGAACAATTTCTATCTTACAAGCTCTGAATCTGTATTGACCACGTGTACCTTAGGAGTATAAGATCGAAACGTATTGAGAGCAATGCACAGTGTAGCTTGCATTTCTTACAGAAAACACGAAAATTGAGGGTGGTTAGTGGATTCCTGTATAGTAAATGAATTTTCGGGTGTCATTTTTGCATAGCGTGAGCATGGGTGCAAATCCATTTTGAAATGTGAGGGGGACACCCATGGCATTGGGGACACCACACTCTTGTAATACTGGGCTATGCTATAGTGTGTCCCCCAATTTCAAAATCGTGGGGGAGGGGGACTTGTCCCCTTATCCCCCTGGATTTGCTCCCATGGGCGTGACTTTAAGAAGGGATTTTCAGGGATTTACATTTTTTAGGAGAGTAACTCTACATGACTCACTGCAGAATCCCAAGCGAGGCTCGCAATTACTCCATATAGAGAGTAAAACTAGATCGAAATATTGCTAAATATTCCATAAATAGTAACATTCAAGTGAAATTCGATGAAATCAAGTTCATTATTTTGTGTTTACAGAGATACAAATCTGATAAGTTAGCCCAATGTTACGCATCGTATCAAAAAGGTGAAGGAGCGCTGCATTAATCTCGGGCTCGTTAACAAAATAATATTAACATGCTGCGATTTATCAACGATATGACGATAGCAGAGGCGTCGATCCTCGGGGGGGGGGGACAGGGGGGCTATCGCTCCACCAATGAAAATATTGGGGGCAAACATATCGATTTGCCTCCCCCCAATCATTTTGAAAAATGTATAATATGTAATACAAGGATATGTTTAAAAAGCATTGGAAAGCACTGTAAAACCATTAAACTTAGCATAAAAATACCATGAAATATACAAAATTGTCAAATTTTTGGCGCGCTTTGCACGCAATCCCCCCCCCCCAATCCGAAACAGGGATCGACGCCCCTGGACGATAGGAGTACATAGGCCTACACTGCAAAAACAGTGGTGTTAAAATGACACCAGTCGGTGTTGTGAGAGGACCGCACCAACACCGGTGTTAAATTCATGGAGTTAGTTCAACACCCATTGGTGTTATAACAGCACATTCTCTTTGTTATGTCAACAATATGTGTTATTTTTCAAACTCCATGGTATATTTTTAACAACTGAGGGTGCGGTCCTCTCACAACACCGACTGGTATTGATTTTGGCACCGCAGTTTTCACAGTATACTACATACGAAATCTGTTCTGATCACCTCCTTTTTTCAAAATACTTACAGGATTGTTGAATATAATAGCCACCGGCGAGAAAACCAGCGGGACGATCGGCAACACAAGATAGTTCCAATTTTTGACTAATTCTTGCCATGCTTTCCCTCTTCTTACCCCCACCTCCATTTTTCTTAAAACAAAATAGCTTTATCGAAGAGAATGATATCAAGTTGTGTCTTTAACTCTCTGACTCAGCGGAGCTCTAGCTAGTCCAAGGTTCGGGATATAGCTAGGTGCTGAACAACCGGCTTTGCTATGTTACCCTCGGAAGAACAAAGTGTAAATCAGTTTAGTCAACGTCCTCTTTATGTGTACCAGAAGGCTAGCCCTATTTAACACGTGATCTTAGGTACTGTTTTGGTTGTTTACATGCCAACATTCTATGTGTAGCCAGAATTTGACTTTCGCAGGGGCGGATGGGGGGGGGGGTCAGGAGAAAATGTGTCCCTCTCCCATACCGAGCACATGAAGTTATGAAATATTAATATTATATAGGGGATGATGATTAAAGATCATACTACATGTGCAGTGTGTCTCAAAAATAATTGTGCAAGTCAAAAGCGCCATCTTTGGTAATGAAAAAACATTATTATGACGTGATTCTTACATCACCATCAAGGGCATAGTCGTAGCTTTTCAAATGCCATTTGTTCTGTTCAGTTTGCTTGTTTTAATCCTGACATATGTTCAGTTAACAACGAAAAGGTAAAATCACAAATGTGCCACTTTTACTATAGTCAATGATAGCATCAGGCTCTCTTCCCGTAAAAGTGACACAATTGTAATTACACCTTTTGTTGTTTACAAGATATCTCGAGATCAAAACAAGCAATTTGAACAGAACAAACAGCATTTGCAAGCTAAGACTTTGCCCTTGATGTTAACGTAAACATGTGTCACACCAATATATTTTGGCTGTAAAAGAGGGTGCTTTTTATTTGTACAATTTTTTTGAGATGTGCTGCAGCATGTCTCAAAAAATTATGCAAGTAAAAAGCACCCTCTTTGGCAATTCGAAAATACTCTTGTGACATGATGCTTACATCAACGGCAAGGACAAAGTTTCAGCTTTCAAATGCCATTTGTCTTGTTCAATTGGCTTGTTTTAATCTCGAGATATCTTGTAAACAACAAAAGGGTGGAATTACAATTATGTCACTTTTACAACGGACTGCAGTGAAAGTGGCACAATTGTGATTTTACCCTTTCATCTTTAAATAGGCAAGATTGAAACAAGCAAATTGAACAAAACTAATGTTATTTGAAAGCTAAGACTAAGCTTTTGACGTTGATGTAAGCATAATGTCACAAGAGTATTTTCTAGTTGCCAAAGAGGGCGGTTTTCACTTGCGCAATTTTTTTTGAGACACACTGTACATGTATACATGTATAGGCTCGATGGTAATTATCAGTCCACAACCACAATGAGTTACTGAACGAAAGGCGTTGATCGGGGAGGGGGCAGGGGGTAGTCACCCCCATGAAAATATTGTGGACAAACATATCGTTTTGCCACTCCAAAAACTGTTAGACTTAATGTAACACAAAATACCGTACTATACTAAACATGCTCAATTTTCAATTTGAGCGCGTAGCGCACCGAAACTTTTGCCATTTTCCTTGATTCTGCCCTCCATCCGAAAAAAATGAATCAACGCGGCTGGTCTGAATATTCATATTTGTTATCATCTTTACAATTTCATTTGCAATGCTGGTAATATTTTTATTATAATGAAGATAATTTATTTTGATAATACATTACTCAAATGACTACGCCAAGGTTTCAGCGACTACTAAGGCACATCGTCTGTGTGTAACACAGTAATCTACATTAATTCCAGACATCAAGTCAATTAGTTCTTCGTCAAATCGACGACCTTGAAACCGACTGCTGTCCATGTTAAAGATGTAGTTTGTATACTCGTAATTCCAAAGCTATTCATTTAAGAGTGGGGCTTTATCTGCTGCATCAAAAGTTTCGGTGTAGTCCTTTATGTCCAAGCAGATCCCCAGTCACCTATTAGTACTTTTAGCAAAGTAGAAACTGAAAAAAAATGACTTAAAGGCAAGGTCCACCCTGACGTTAAATTTGTTTTAATAAAAGCAGAACAATGAGAGAAACATATTAATGAAAGTTTGGCGAAATCCACCAAAGAATAACAGAGTTATGAAGTTTCAAAGTTTTCATTTTGTGACGTCACATGCGAGCAACTCCCCATATGTCATGTAATATAAATTCCATAAAGTGCCGTTTTCTGAGAAATTTGAAAATGATTTTACCTGTGCATTTAATATATTATCAGAAACATTATTTCATACAGGCTTCTATGAAAAAAAATCCCAGTTAATTATCATGAACCATTAAAAATGGCAATTTATTACATGACATATGGGGAGCTGCTCGCATATGACGTCACAAAATTAAAACTTTGAAACTTCATAACTCTGTTATTCGTTGATGGATTTTCGCCAAACTTTCATTCATAGGTTTCTTTCACTTTTCTGCTTTTATCAAAATCAACTTGGCGCCAGGGTGAACCTTGCTTTTAAGTTTTGTTTGTCTATAATAGGCCTACATTATTCGTTCAGTTTAGATGGAGGTGTACGGGTATTCGCGGAAACAATGAATATTAAATTATCTGTTCTTTAATGAAGTTGTTTATCATTCACGTGGTAGGTGGGAGATTCTGTCTAAAATAATGAAGTACAATAGTGGATTTCTTTAGGAAGGTTTCATTTAAATGGTAAATTAAGAATGAAAATCGCAATTCTTGCTACGTTTATGGTGACCTCAGAAGCTATTTACATTGCGTTTGGTCCGTACAAGAGTAGAATTCACATATTTCACTCTTAGGTACTGTAACTCGAAATTACCGTTATCTCGTAGCACACGTACAGTTTTTACCCTTTACTGAGTGAAACTTTTCACTCTTTTTAGAGAGGTCGTAGATATTACGATCAAAGCTATGTCTTACAAATAAAACAAAATAATATACCCACAAACCATGTTTAAACTTAAAATGCCAAGAGTTGTATACTATCTTTAAGAGTTGTCTGGTGTGAATAGTCATCATCACATAGTTTTGATGTTCAAAAGGATTTCAAGAAACATCAGCCAAATGGTTATGATGATATTTTTGTAAGTGGATTTAGTGGTAGTGAGAAATAATGCGGGGGCGTTACGAAGAGTAATTTTGATCGCTGAAAGATAACGCGACGTAATGAAACAAAATAATAACTCCATCCGTTCTACGTCGGTTGTTGTCTGGCATAAGGGCCTTAGCATTATGTTCCCGGTAGAAGGGCCTTAACAGGATCATTTTTTCTTTCTAATTTGAGAAATAATACTTAAATTTGATATTTGCACTTAATAGACAGACAGGAGAATCTAAACATATGACACTACTTTGATTTCATGTGAAAAGAGCCAATGGTTTTTCAAGAGACAATTTATAGTGTTACTGTAAGACCCTTCTGCCGGGAAATATTCTAGGGCCCTTCTGCCGGACTACCGACGCATAGACGATTAAGACTTGAAGGCCTTTATTCACCAAATAAAACATAGTAGTAAGTATTTTGTTTTTTAAAGGTATTTGGCTGACAACGTTAAATATTTGTGCCGGTGATTAATCCTATAAGTTAATAATGGGGAGAGACCATGAAGTAAAAATAACATCGGTGACTATACGAACACTTTCTAGGACCCTGGGAGCCACTTGAAACGAAACAGCCCTGAGCTGACGGAGATTTGACGCCCAAATATTGAAAGTATAATTTAACTGGGAAAAGGTATTTCAAACATTCCTTACCCCAGTAGACATTTACATTCATTAATCTCATTCTTAATGAACACATGATAACACTTGATTTATCTCAGTTGTTCAGAAATGATTTGTTAGATATTGTAGCTTATATTAGTGCGAGAAGAGCCATGATAAATTTTAATATTACATCTTCGTACACGACTGTATTTCAAAACTACATCGTCGGAACATCATAATGATGAATGCTTTTGCACTTCCCTCAGGGGGGCGTTGATCCATGTTTCGGATTGGGGGTGGGGGGGGGGGGCCAAAAATGAAAAAAAAAATGTCCAAATTTTTTCCTCCTCATAATCATGACAGTGGCCAGGGCTTGTACTATTAGTTCTCTAAGAATTATTTAGGAGTTTCTCCTTGGGAATGAAATCGATGTTTATCGTTGTTGCATTAACAAGAATTACACAAAACGGTGAACGAACACCTGAAAGGTCCATAGATCGGGAAGCCACGGCCTTACCCATTCAGCCACTATAATGATAATAACAATAATAATAATACCAGTGTGTACATTTTTTTGTACAAAAATGTTGTCATCTATTACATGTATATGTATCATTATTTGCAATATTGTTTTTATCTGTGAATTCTGTATATATGTTTTATTGATTATACTACTACTACTACTACTACTACTACTACTACTACTACTACTACTACTACTACTACTACTACTACTACTACTACTACTACTACTACTACTACTACTATTACTACTACTACTACTACTACTACAACTACAACTACTACTACTGATAATAATAATAAATCATAACTAGTATCATCATCATCGCTATCATCATTTTCTTCTTCCCCACCTCCTCTTCCTTCTTCTACATTTATTTTATTATTTTCGGGTTATTTACATGCTGAATGAGTAAGCTGAATGTGTTTTATGAGGGCGCTATTCGATGAATTCGACAGAGCCCTTTGGAAAACTGTTTGGGGCTCTAAATTCGATAGTGGAGCAATACGTCTTTACTGTTGTGATTGAGGGACGTGTAATAATGCACAGTCACAATGACTGTTACGTTTATCAAATATAATATGCCCTATAGGGTTTTTTTTGTGATTGTGTACTATACCTATTTGGATATGAACCTGAATGTTGAACTGCAACCAAAGATAATTTTTGGAGATTTGTAGTTAGAATTGGGAGATAAAATTTTAGAGTTGTCTGGTGTGAATTATCATCATCCCATAGTTTTGATGTTCAAAAGGATTTCAAGAAACATCAGCCAAATGGTTATGATGATATTTTTGTAAGTGGATTTAGTGGTAGTGAGAAATAATGCGGGGGCTTTACGAAGAGTAATTTTGATCGCTGAAAGATAACGCGACGTAATGAAACAAAATAATAACTCCATCCGTTCTACGTCGGTTGTTTTCTGGCATAAGGGCCTTAGCATTATGTTCCCGGCAGAAGGGCCTTAACAGGATTTTTTTTTTCTAATTTGAGAAATAATGCCTTATTTGATATTTGCACTTAATAGACAGACAGAAGAATCTAAACATATGACACTACTTTGATTTCATGTGAAAAGAGCCAATGGTTTTTCAATAGACAATTCAAAGTGTTACTGTAAGACCCTTCTGCCGGGAAATATTCTAGGGCCCTAGCTTCTGCCGGACTACCGACGCATAGACGATTAAGACTTGAAGGCTTTTATTCACCAGATAAAACATAGTAGTAAGTATTTTGTTTTTTAAAGGTATTTGGCTGACAACGTTAAATATTTGTGCCGGTGATTAATCCTATAAGTTAATAATGGGGAGAGACCATGAAGTAAAAATAACATCGGTGACTAAACGACCACTTTCTAGGACCCTGTGAGCCACTTGAAACGAAACATCCCTGAGCTGACGGAGATTTGACGCCCAAATATTGAAAGTATAATTTAACTGGGAAAAGGTATTTCAAGCATTCCTTACCCCAGTAGACATTTACATTCATTAATCTCATTCTTAATGAACACATGATATCACTTGATTTATCTCAGTTGTTCAGATATGATTTGTTAGATACATGTAGCTTATATTAGTGCGAGAAGAGCCATAATAAATTTTTAATATTACATCTTCGTAAATGACTGTATTTCAAAAACTACATCGTCAGAACATCATAATGATGATGAAGGCTTTTGCACTTCCCTCAGGGGGGCGTTGATCCATGTTTCGGATTAGGGGTGGGGGGGGGGGGGCAAAAGTGAAAAAAAATGTCCAAATTTTTCCCTCCTCATAATCATGACAGTGGCCAGAGCTTGTACTATCAGTTCTCTACACTCTCTAAGAATTATTTAGGAGTTTCTCCTTGGGAATGAAATCGATGTTTATCGTTGTTGCATTAACAAGAATTACACAAAACGGTGAACGAACACCTTAAAGGTCCATAGATCGGGAAGCCACGGCCTTACCCATTCAGCCACGATAATGATAATAGTAACAATAATAATACCAGTGTGTACATTTTATTGTACACAAATTTTGTCATCTATTACATGTATATGTATCATTATGTGCAATATTGTTTTTATCGGTGAATTCTGTATATATATTTATTGATTATACTACTACCACTACTACTACTACTACTACTACTACTACTACTACTACTACCACTACTACTACCACTACTACTACTACTACTACTACTACTACTACTACTACTACTACTACTACCACTACTACTACTGATAATAATAATAAATCATAACTAATATCATCATCATCGCTATCATCTTATTCTTCTTCCCCACCTCCTCTTCCTTCTTCTTCTACATTTATTTCATTATTTTCGGGTTATTTACATGCTGAACGAGTAAGCTGAATGCGTTTTATGAGGGCGCTATTCGATGAATTCGACAGAGCCCTTTGGAAACCTTTTTGGGGCTCTAAATTCGATAGTGGAGCAATACGTCTTTACTATAATGATTGAGGGACGTGTAATAATTAATGCACACGTAATGACTGTTTAGTTTATAAAATATAATATAGTTGTTTTGTGTGTAATTGTGTACTATACCTATTTGGATATTAAACTGAATGTTGAAGTGCAGCCAAAGATAATTTTTGGAGGTTTGTAGTTAAAATTGGAAGATAAAATGGATTCTGTTTTTTTTTTTTTTT
>JZLH01S0059878.1:29246-46880 GCA_001188425.1 Eucidaris tribuloides | reverse complement strand
CAATTATTTAATTATTTTCAGTGTTGAGGCGCCCATAAGAAACACAAGACTTCATGGCAGTACTTAAACATGAGTTTTTGAAAAGAAAATGTCCCCCATGACAGATTGTGCCTTTATGAATCAAGGGATGTCAGGGGCTGCGCCAAGGAGGGGAAGGTAAGGGGGAGGGGCAGGAGGTGGCCACCTTTATTGTTTTCAAAGTAATGAAAATTACGGGGATTATAATTTTTTCGCACACCCCCCCCCCCCCAAGATTTTCATTGATTCACTTTGCTTCTGTTTTTTGGCCGCGAATTTGGCCGTGAAGTTTTTTTTCTTTTTGGCGGCAAAAATCTCCCACCAACCCCCACCCCCTCCTACACTGAGAGTCTCTTTCGGCTGCTTATTTGGCCGCGAAAATTTTCCGCCGAGACCGCCAACAGCCCCCCCCCCCGCACACACACACTGATCGACTTTTCGGCTTTTTATTTCCTGACGGATTTCCCCCCCCCCCCAAGATTTTACCATGGCGCCGCGTCCCTGTGTAATGTCGACATATTTCGCTAAATAAGTACATTGTATTGTCCTGAGTGACTCCATCAATTTCCGATAGCCCTGTGTACCTCTCCAAATAAAAAATACATCAATAAAAAATGGACTGTCTTTGTGACACAGTTAATTCAGTTAATACGAAAGTCATTTCTCGATCGGCGTGATAAAGTCCTTCCATATGGACATACCCTCACTCGGGGTGGAGGAATGGTAGGCCTACTCGAAAATAGAAATTAAGAAGCAGCCGAGCAAGAACCATGCAGCAACAAAAAATAGCAATGCATCCATGTACTGACTAAAAATATTACTTGAGCTTGGAAATTTTTACTGTATTTTGAGATGACTTTTGGGAGCACGCTATAAATTGTGGTGAAAAGTCCAATATCCAATGTAAAAATCCTTGTTTTAGCTATCTTCACAGATTCTTGGGAGGGCTATTATGTGTCTCATTTGAAGTTCGGCAAGAGGAAATGGTGTGTGCGATTATCCCTCACTTTTTCTAGCAAGTAATTTGGTTTCACGAAACCATGACATCTCTAACTACAATCGTTATCGATAGTATCGTGTTTGTGATTAGTCTTTGTCACATACACACACTAAAAAAATAAAGGTGTGTACAAGGTGCAACTTTGCGGAATAGTGGCAGAGCATTTCTCCCGCGGTATTCGCGCAAATCTGTACCTTTCACGCTGAGCGCTGCCCACCTCCATCACTTTGAGGTGAACATTTTGCCTCCAATAGACCACATTTTCATAATGTATTCAAATTTATGGATGTTTTAGTCTTCCGAAGCCTGGTTGATAAGCTATTTCTTTCATCTGTTTCTATGAACCAATTTCAATACTGAAAATGCAACTGCATAAATTATACTATTTTCTACATGTATGTCGACAAGCTCAGGCAAGCTTTCAGGTTGTCAGAACAACTCTTTGTAAAAGGTATGCATGGAAATATGAATATATTAGCTAAAACGCGCCTATAGGTCCAAGTTTTTGCACGCATTAAAAGGATGAAAATAATGCACCTTCGGCTTCAATACAATATAATCAGTTGAAAATAAACATCTTCACGGCCAGCGTGATGGCCAAGTGGGTAGAGCTTCCGCCTCACGTGCGGAAAGTCGCAAGTTCGAGCCCCGGTAAGGTCATATTTGTACAAGTTTTTAAATATTTGTAAATGTTAATTAATAAACTATATTATAATGTAAGTACTATAAATAGCACTGGAATGAACGTAAATTGCGGTTCACACATAAAAACACACAGTTTGCAAGAAAAAGAAGAATACTTGTTTATTTTCTATGGTGCAACTTTGCACCTTTCGGGTGCAATTACTTTGCACCTTTCAGAAAAGTGTGCTCCCAGTGTGACATTGGTCTGCACCTTCAAAGGTGCAAAATTGAGCGTATTTTTCTTAGTGTGCAGAAATCCTGTTCATTTGAAATTTGCTATAATATGTTATTTAACCGTAAAATGTAAAATAAAATGTTCAAAATGATATTTGTCACTTTTGTTTGAATCAAGCTTCACTTTACAGCAATGGAAATAAAGACTTATTCATTATAGTTAAAAAAAAACACAAACAAAGAAAGCACTTCCTAATATATCAATTTGTTTAGCCAAAAAAGTCCTCTTTTAGCAGAGAAATACGAGGTTACACGCACTGGTCATGCACTACTGCTCTCACACCGTGCTTGTGTAGGAGCAGTCTATTGTTTACATTCACACTCGAACGCATGATAATAAAGACTGCGTTGATTTCTAGCCAGCTGAGAAAGTCGGCATACTGAGAGCAAATGATGTCTGTGATTGGTGTTTGCCAATTCCGCGGGCCTTCTCCTCGCCAATAAAATTTGATTTTCACATTTCTTAGAATCCTCAGACTTCCCGCTCCATATACTCATCTTCAATATATTTATATGGCGCACTTTCATTTTATGAAGCGGCAAAATCAGAAAAATTGGGGAAAACTTCCACGAGATTTTTTTTTTACTAATAAGGAAGTCTTTAGAATCAATTCCCAGTGTCAAAACATTGACTTCGGTCACATATTTTGATCTAACCTTAGAGAGAAACCTATGATTATCATAAATCTCGTTTCTACAGCTTGCAGATTTGTTACAATGGCAAAAAATGTGCCAAAAACGACGGCTTTAGTTCCAGTTAACCATTGTGTTGCAATTCTCTTGACCATGAAGAAAGTAAAAGATCGCTTAGAAATTGATATGACAGAGTAATGTTCGAACAAAGATACCGTAAGGTTTTTGTCTTTTGTACCAGTCTCGGTATTGGTAGATTTTTTTATACATTTTGCTTATTTAAGACATTATATGTCAATATGTATTTTTATGGTAATCTGAAGATTTTATTTTGAAATTTTGTCGGTAAAAAAATAAATTTTAAGATTTTTTGTTCATTTAAATGAGTAATAATTCACAATAAACGCCTGTCCAGCAATATTTATGGGAGGCTTGATAAATTTTAAATAAATCATTCTGTGCATTCGGCAGTTTGATAATAGCAATTTGTATCACATTATCCTTGAAAACGGAAACTTCAGCATTTACTTTTGCCAGTTTTCTTGAAGTTTTGTGACCATCATCGTATCAATACTTTAGAAAAAATAAGGAAAGTTATTATAATAAATGTCATAATAAGCTGCCGATAACTACAACATTCAGTGTGGACGTTGGTGTCGCTTGACTTATGACGGCCCACGTGTTCACATAACTTTTGTCACTAGACTAATGAAGTTACGATGTCAGGTTTTCGTGAAACACATTATGACTTAACCCTGTAGTTGTCTGCGAAGATAGGATGTCAGGCTTTCGTGCAACCGGCCCGATATACACAGAAGTCTTGAGGCAGGGGTAGATCTCGAAACGACTAGGACCATCCTAACGGGTTAGGTTGGGCTGAACTTAGGCGAAACGTTTTCACGAAACTGACTCCAACTCTTAACTCCAGCTTAACTTGATCAACGATAGTATCGGAAACTATCGTTCAAGTAATCTCAATTCTAGACCCTGCTTTGCACGGGTAAGTTGATCATTCGGCGTATTTTCGATTATTATTGAATGTTTATGTGTGCAAATCTGCATAGACTAAAAATTTGGTCAAATACACGTTATTTTACTATGAGCGCAAAACAATGTATATTTCGGAAATAAGAATACTCAATCGTATGCCTGCTCATCAATAAAAATTTACCCGGATTTCTTATTCTAAACCTTCATACTTTTATTTCTTTTTAAGAATGTACATTGCTTTGAATTGTTGAATCGTGTCCGTTTCTCTTGAATAATAATATACAAAGCAAGTTTTTGTTTTTTATTACTATATTTAAGTTACTTATCGGATTAACTGCAAATTCAAGATGTACATGTGGAAATTTTTTATTGCGCCTGCAATGGATTAGGTATCATTTAATCATGCAGTATGTGCATGAAGCTGAGGTATTTACAGGTGTATGTTCATTGTAGGTCTCAGACATTTGTTAAGATGCATTCTATAAATATTAATGATCGTCAATAACAATTACATTCATGCTTGACACATGCGCACACCGCGATCTTGTCGGTGAACGTGGAGAGAACAATAGTGGCTAGGCTGTCTCAGCAGACCAGATTTAGAGCTCGTCTTAGAGTTAATGATCCCACTTGTGTTCGAGATTCGTAACCAGGGCCGTGCTATGAGGGTAGCATTTCCGAAACGACCTAGACCATCCTAACGGGTGGGAGTTAGGGCTGAACTATAGGCCGAAACGTTTCACGAACATGACGTCAACTCTAACTCCAGCTCTAACTTGATCACGTAGTATCGGAAACTATGCGTTCAAAGATCTCATTTAGACCTGTTTCACGGAATGTGATCATTCGGGTCTATTTCATTAGTTATTCGAATGTTTCATGTGTGCAAAATTCATAGACATAAAATTTGGTCAATTACACGTTATTTTTACTAATGGCCGCCAAAAAATGTGATTATTCGAACATAATGAATACTCATGTTTTCACTGCGCTCAATCATAAAATCTACCCGGATTTCATAGTCTAAACATACTTTTATTCCTTTTTAAAGAATGTTGTACTTGCTTTGCAAATGTTGAATCGTGTCTGTTTCTTCTTTGATGACTAATATATACAGAAGCAAAGTTTGTTTATACAAATTAAGTATATTACTGGTATTAAACTCAAAATTCAATGTACATGGAATTTTTAGATTGGCGCTCGCAATGTAGGATGGACGACCTGCGCGCATGACTATTATAGGATGCAGATATGTGGATTAGCTGAGTGAGAGCGATCGAGTGTAGCTAAGTATTAACATACGTGTGTTAATGTTCTATCTTAGTTACTCAGACATGTATGATAATTTCAAGTTATCTTCTCTGTACTTGATTAATTATATAGTTCAATAGAACATTTACTATTTTATGCTCGAAAGCGTCACACACCGGCACGTCTTGCTCCAATGAAACCGATGCGACATGCTAGAACATTATCTGTTAAGATAGCTGCTCAGAGACAGATCTCAGTTTTATTTTAGAAGCTCGATCTTAAGAGTTAAATGATCCACAACTTGTGTTCGAGAAGTTCGCTAACACAAACTAAATATGGAAAGGAATACAATTGTCCTGTTGCCATAGTAAAATATATGGTTTAATTTTTTTATTTAATAAGTTACTTTTGTCGACCGGGCCCATGAGAGAATCTTAGGGGGCGACACGAACTTCACGGCTAAATCATATCCGTTTAGCGAGCGAATAGCCAAAAACTGGGGGTGGGTGCGTCGGCCAAAAAAAACACACACACACGTTCAAATCTTAGCCAGAAGCCAGAAAATGGTGTGTGAGGGAGATGGAGAAGGGAAAAAGATCTCAGTCAAATAAGCCAGTTCGTAGTTAGAATGTGGTCACAATGTCCCCATGAATCCACAGATGTTGAAGACTGGATAAGACCTTTAGTGAGCCATTTCAGGGCAACCGTTTTGAAAGTAATGAAGCCTGTATGGATTTGTTAATTTTTTTTAAAACAATACCTTCACCTGTACATTCCGATGTGCATCTGAATATCAATAACATAGCTTTAATGAAGACTAATCTAGTGTCTCTCAAATCGCTACATTGCATTTGGTCACGATGACCTTCATCGGCACATGCGCAAATTGCAACTCCGAACTGGTTTATCCGTTGACGGTCAAACAGCCAAAATCTTTGGGGCGAAATTTTCCAAAAAATAAGAGAACACTACAAACACAACGAAAAAAAAAAAGGGCTGCCACCCCTGCGTTAATTTGAGTGTAATTTCATCTTATCATTTGGGTCTCAAACACAAAGTCAAAATGATTGATTCTCCTGTGCACTGAAATCTACTGACTTCTTGTTAACCGTTTGTCGCCACTCCCACCCTTGCACCCTTGGTCAGTTTACAATGTTTACACTGGCGTTTTATTGTCGAAATTGGTCGTTTATAAACATAGTAAAAATTCTAATTTGAGATATAGAACCGTGCTTAATGCGCTTGAAACAAATCACCGAGTTCTGCAAGAATTATATTTTATTGTTGACTTTCAAGTGTAAACTGTCATGTATATATAACTTTAAAGTCTACCTGTATGTATATTGATGTTTAATACCACAACAGATGTATTGTCACTTGCATATAAACATAAAAATATTAGTAGTATTTCCAAATATCAATTTAAAACATTAGCCAATAATATCATCTACATGTATATGTTTATAGTATTGTGTTCTGTACGCTAACATAGTCACTTATAGGTCGACTCAAACATTGATTTTCCCTTTATATTATTCAATTAATAATATTTTCCAATAAATTGCGATCGCTTTTAAGTTCAAATTCAGGGCTTTTATATCCACCCACATATCACTGGTATACACGAGAAATATTAATTATTGTATCTATATGATATTATCATATTTAAATCCATAATAATATTTGCATTTTGCTAATTAAAGTGTATTTGGTCTCATGCAGAACGACACCGCAGAATGTACCGAGTTCCGTCGATCTCTTTCTACTATTCTATCGTCAACTTGATTTTAGTGCAGGACCCATTTCAGTATAAGCCCATCATATGTTTTTAAGGAGGGGGTACCCAGGGATGTTTTTGCAATCTATCACTTATTAACAGTTAATCATGTCGTTAAATCCATAAAAAATGAACACAGGTCATCATACAAGTCAGTTTAATTGACCATATTTAACGTTTTATTGTCATCTTGATTTATATTATGGCAGAAAGGAATTTCCTTATGATCCGTGTCCATTATCCGAGGTCTGTAAGTGAAATGCTTGACCTCATTTACATTGATTTTATGTGTTTTCATATCGATTCATATTTAGTAGAGTAAAATAAATTACTAAACCACGAAAGGACTATTAATACTATGTTCGAAACAAAACTTATTATTAGATGAAGATCCATATATTTCGTATTCCATTATATCAAATCATATCAATAATTGTTATAAGAGTTCAAATTCGTACTGTTTTTAATTTGTTGACGAAAAACCCGGAAATTCATCAACAAACGGCACGTGGATGATGGATGAATGAGGGCTTGTTGTGGCACAAATTGTCGCCGTTGACACATTTGTTGCCGTCAGGTTTTGCAAAAATCGTCAACAAATGGTCGCTGGTGACAAGTTGTGCCGTCGGGTTTGGCATAAATCGTCACAAATGATCGCCGGTAACAAAGTGTGCCGTCAGGTTTTGCAAAAATCGTCACAAATTGTCGCCGGTGACAATTTGTGCCGCAACAGGTGTTGGCCTTCTGTATATTTCTGTTTAGCGGTTGCCTCTTCCTTCGTCCTCGACCTAAAAAAAAAAACTTAAAAAAAAACTGTGGAACTTTGTTCCTGTTTTCATCAACATTATAAAGTTCTCACACATTTTACCCCCACGACAGTTTCGAGTGGGCCGGGCAATATCTCCCCACCTGGTTTCACTCTTTGGTGTCGGGGGTCATAGCCGAATTTACACCCCCCCCCCTTCCCGCTGTCCACATCCCCGCATAAACGCTCCCGACCCGCTGATAGAATCGGTGCCTACTTTTTTCTCCCGACCCCTCTCCCCCCCCCCCCTCCTTCTGGCATCAGTTGCAATCTCGGATTGTGTGTGCCATTAAAACCCTGTCCCGAACAATGTAGAATTCCAATTCGCAGGAATATTCAATCAAGAAGCATGAAAATGACGTCATCAGGGATGAACTAATTAGCTCTCTATTTCTTAATCAACATACTTCCTTTGTCCAGTTTGCATTACTCATTCTCGTTCTCACTAATTCCTACAATATAACGTTTCAACTGTAGTCAAATGTGTGTTTTAAGACTTGAATTCTTTTGTTTGTGATTAAAATATGCTTGAAATATTCTTATGAAATATGGTTAGCTACTTTTAAAAAAGATATATGGAATATATAGATCATTGGCAAACGGGGTGAAACAATCGAGGGGTCGGAGATAACATCATAATGGTAGCTGGTTATTCTATTATGGGAAGGAACCTTGCATGCAGCAATCCTAGTCTGGAAATTAGCGTTTCGGAAATAAAATCGGTGACAGTCACCTATTTCCCTACTGCCCTTTCCCGTTTCCTCGGTCCCTCGACCTGCGTGAAAAAACAAACATGAATTCAAGCAACCTTATGTTTAAACACGGTTTTGCTCTACACTGATGTTGTCTTTTTTAGCTGAGGGACTAGTGTAGTGAGTAATTGATCGAGGGTATAACTCTTATTATACAAGGACAACGCTGTCGGTGAACACTGTCCTGATTCACAGACGGAACAGAATAAGACAACTGTATGGTTAAAAAGGTGGGTATTTGTTTATTTTTTTGTGTAGTTATGAGTAACAACATAATATTTTATTACTTTTGTGGTTGCGATTATTCGGGGATCGCAACAACAACGGATCAATTAACTCTATGTGCGCAAACACTCTCACTCATACGTACCAGACTATTTCAGTTACTAATCTGGAGCAAATTGTTTAAATCTCGAACTATCGAAAACTATAAACAAATAAACAAACTATAAACAAACTTTAAACAAATGAAATGTTAGGGGCTCCAATATCACAATTGGCATTCATGACTGACCAGCTGAGAACAAAAGACATAGGCTAACTCATACAAAAGAACAGTTTTTTTAATTGACTCTTTGTGACCACCACTGTTGGTTTTGCAGTTTTCCAATTCATACCCTTTCTGATATTCTAAAATACGTTTTTTCGATGAAGGTATAATCATAACAAGTAGGGTATAAATGTAGAGAATCTTAATCGTTTTGGTAGTACCAAGCACGCATTGATTAGTACAAGAAAAAAAGGGGGGAATAATCAATGAAACCTTTTTGAGGAGTTTAGAACAGACCGGTGCGGGGCAAAATTCAGGACAATGCGAAATTTACGACATTTAATCTATAAGGTTATGGTTGGGATTATATTATAGGGGTTAGTACAACTTTCGAAAGAAACGCAATTGGAAAATAAAAAACACTGTCATGAATTTCGTTTTAAACTGGAGGCCAAAGATGGCGGTATTGTCACTCTATCTGCATGGATATTGTCGACATTCGTATATTAAACCCGGGGGGGGGGGCAAGTCGACTTACAAGTGATACCTATATTGCCGCCACCGAACTCGAAATTCGGGCTGCTGGAACGCGCCTTGAAGCGAAAAATGGGGTCTCTGAACTGGAGCTAAGGCTTCAAAAACCTCAATGCTATGCTCTGGAACTGCATCGCGGCGAATTTCCGGCGCGCACGCTTGCGCGCTGTGGCTGAAGGCAATGCCTCTGCGCTCGGCCGCGCCGCTTGCGGCGCGCGCAGCGAAAAAACTAAAACGAAAAGGCAAATTTGGGTCTCTGGAAGCGGAATAATCAAAATTTTCTGTGAGCTCATGAAATGAGATGCTCATGGAAACGGAAATGTTGGGCTGAAAATGGGGGTCTCTACCGGGCACACATACGTAATCACACAATATTTTATACTAGTGCCCCCCCCGCGGGATATTAAACTCCCGAGTCATACCCTGGTTTGACGAAAAGCATCATTAATATGTAATATTTTATAAATGTAACTATGGCTTGACAGATGACTTACACAGCTTGCGAAATACTAGGTTATGTGTGTTAAACTAACACCCTTAGGTGTTGTCCGATAAACATACCATCCATCAAAACTGGAGTTTCAAATAAAGAAACTATTCCGAAGAACGTACGGCGTCGGTTGTCCGGTAGACAGGGCCCCTAGCATATTATGTCCCGGTCAGAAGACATCATTAAGCAGTAACATTTTCTACCAGTTTGAGAGATAATGCCTATGTGAATTTGTTAATAAGCAGCCTGACAAGAGGATGCTAAAATAGGCCTAAACGGCGGCAAGACTTTGATTAAATGTTAAAAGGGCCATATTTTTTTAGTTAGGGACAATTTAGTGTTAAGGCCTTCTTGCCTGGGAAAGATGCTAGGGACAATCTGGCCAGAACAAAGCGGCGAATGTAACTCATGCATAACGTTAATCTGATTGAAACGCAGATTTTTGTACTCTGCTTCGCAACTGTTTAATGATCTACCCGAAAAAAAGTCAGAAACACCAATAACCTTATCTGCTTCCTTAATTTCATAAGTCAATACCATTGCTAAGTAAAATTTTGGAATAATAACCCAGTTTTCATAATTCATCGCCATTAAATTACTTCGTTTAAATTACATCGATTCATTATCCATTTGTCTTTATTCCCCTATATTTCCTGTAATTACTTTTTTTCGTTTTTATTTGTATTATAAATGCATGTAATTGTGTATCAACTGGTCAATGTTGTTGTATAAATATCGTATTTTACTGCAATCTATCAAAATGCCGACATATGAACAACGAAAATAGTAAAGTTTTAAATATTGAGAGGAACGACCCCCCCCCCCCACTCTCGCCCATGATGTCAATGAATAGTTTGTTATTCACGAGTATATGTACGAAGATTCTGCCAAAAAGTACACCTTCATTTTCTTAAAGCCACAGTTTAACATTGACCGCAGTTTAAATATCTGAGCTACATAATCCTCTATGCGCTAAAGTGTCTTTAAAGGTATAAAAATGAAGCCCTGAAAAAATTGTACTTCAAAGTGATCATGTAGTACTTTAAAAGAGTGAAAAATTCAATGTGACCTTCTCCTGACCTCGTCTATTTCCTCCCATAGACTACTTTGTTACAGGCAGACAGGTGTATGACTAATTTATACACTGGAGGAACACTAATTTGTTTATCCATGCATACCATGCCAGTGGCACCATAACATTCCAAACTTGTGTATGCTGGGATGTTTATGTGTCCATTCAAGCAATATTGTGTAGCTCAGATATCTAAGTTTGACAATATTTCTAAATTGTAGTTCCACAATGTTTATTGCCTTTATAAAATGCCTTTATCTTTAATGTATAACAATTTTAATATCATTGTAACCGAAGTTCAACACTGTATACAGGATAACAGCTTTAAAAAAAAACTTGAACTTTTACAATGCAGTGATTTAGCAAAATATCAACAGCAATGTTATCACTTTACAATATTTATAAATTGAAGTTCCACAATGTTAGCCTTTATCTTTAATGTATAACAATTTTTAATATTATTGTAACCGAATTTCAACACTGTATACAGGATAACAGCTTTAAAAAACATTTGAACTTCTACAATGCAGTGATTTGGCAAAATGTCAACAACAATGTTATCACTTTATTGGATTTTATTAAACATTGGCCACCTAGAGAGTAGTTATAAATGTATTTTTTACGAGGACAAATAAATTGGGAAATGAGCTACCATGTGTCCTCTCCTCTGCAAGTTCATAATTCCCGATCATGTAGACAATTTTGTTTTTCGGGGGGGGGGGTCTTTAGTTTGTAAACACATAAACCACCCTTTGCTTTGCCTTTAACAGAAAAATAGTCTTTGGAAGAACTGTCACTGGGACATTCAAATCGTGTTATGGGAATGAACATGTTTGCATAGCATTTTTTTTTACAACAGCCATAACTTCTTCAAACAATTTTGGCAAAATTTGATAGACCTTATTGTCAACACTACCACTAGATTATGAATAGCGGTTCTGATATGGTCAATATGATTTGCGTTCAATGACTGTGAACTAATATTTGTGATCCTACTTTGTCATCAAAACACCTAGAATTTGGATTTAAAGCTGATTTGTAGGTTTCTGAAGATTTTATGGGTTTCCAGCCCAATTAAACAACGAATCAAACGTACGTGCCATCTCATTCTGTTGTATGACGTCGTGACAGTTACAGGTGTATATCCATGCAATAAAATGCAGTGTCGGTATTTATTAAAGGACAATATATTCAAAAAATTTGGCCTCCGCCGTGCAATGAAGTTGGAGGAGGTATTAATGATTACGCGAGCTTGTCTTTTGTTTGTCTGTTTGTATGTTTGTTAACAGTCTCACAGGCACAGTTTTACATCTAGTCCCATGAAAGTTTACATATGTTTTCCAAAGGGAAAATGGTATATCATGTTCAATAACTAAGGTCATAGGTCACGATCAATGTCAAGCAAAGACATAAACAAAATTTTGTGCCATAACTTCAGTTCTAATATAGAAACATCCAATTTGGATTGTATTGTAGCAAATAAAGTGACACATCTCACATGACTTTGACCTTGACATTTGACATTCAAAATGTTCACCCAAGGTCACAATTTTCATGAAATCAAAATGGTCTTGTTCGGATGACCTTGTTTGGCAATCGTTGATCGGATATATCAATTTGGTTTGCGAGTGGATCGTTTTATCTATTGTACATGTATGGTGTCGTTTTTGGTGTCAGTTGGTTATTTTATTCTATAATTATTGGGTGGTGGGGGAGGTACTTGCGCTCTCTGAGAACAGCTTTAGTTTTCTTTTTTCTGTGCATGAATTGTTACTTGTTACCAGTGGCGTAACTACGGGGGGCACGTGCCCCCCCCCAAATGGCTCGCAAAAAAAGAAAAAAAAAAACAACACACACGAAAGAATAAAGAAGAAAAGAGGAAGAAAGAAAAAGAAAACCGGAGCGAGCCGAATTAGTAATTGGTCTAATCACCTTTTAAAATAGTAAGTCCTTACATGTATGTTAATTAAAATTGTTTTTCTTTTATTCAAAACTTACTTAAAACTATTATGTTTGTTCATAGTGGCAGTTTATGCTGCTATACGTGAGTATTTGGGTAGTCTCCCGTTATTTATCGTGACAGAGATACCACGTTCAGTTCAACACTTTTTTGTATTTCAAGAAACATCCGGATGAGGTATTAGGTATTAGCACTCTTATCGAGAGTGATAAAATGAGCTTGATATTTAGAGATATCAGCGTTTATAGAGAATACTCTTGCAGGCCACGTGCGTTTTAAATCTTTGACGAGTGTATTTCTAGTGGTTATAATGTAGGATAATGTTTATTTTCTATTAATCGTTAAAGTGTTTCGGAACGTAGATGCCTCTCTTGTGGCATATTTTACAACAGTGATTGCTGTTTACCCAACCTACTCCACCAATTCCAGTGCTCAACTTGATGAAGGGACTAAATGTATGATTATGGAAGCTTGCTCGTTTGGTCGAGAAAATAGGGTTCTATTTCGATTTTCAATCTCAAAAAGCCATTACAAGTTATATTGATTTACATCATAATGCATGACGGAATGAGTTTACGACCGTGTAGTGAGTTATTCTTCTTCTCCCAATTTTCCAAAGGAATTACACTGTATTTTCGCATTAACAAATTTCTAGCTCGCTACGCTCGAGCGCACGAATTTACTTTGAACCAGCGATAGCGGAGGCAATATTGCAGATACACTTATCAAAATCAAACGATGTGTCGAAATTCCTCCTCCTAGTTTCCGCCATTCTGCATTCCTACAAAATTATATTTAGTTTCTCCACTGAGTGCCCTTTCTAACGCATAAATTTCAAATCGGATATTGGGGTTATACGACCTGAATAACAGGCCGGCAGCATGCGGGGAAAGGGGTGCGTTGGCGTACACCCCCCCCCCTCAAAAAAATGCAAAAATATGAAAGGTCCACCTTTTCAAAAGAACGTATTTTAGTAATTAATCATTGATTGTTTTGTCACGAAACAATATAGTGCTAAAGGTCAAAATGTACCCATAAATCCGCTAGAACTCATGAGCTTCAGGGGGCTCCGCCCTGACCCCCGACAAATTATCACCATGCATGTTTTGTAATGACCTGCAATCTGCTGAGTTCATAATAAAAAAATATCAAAGGAAGTGTAAACAGTGCAAACAAGTTTGAAAGTGGGGTGGTTTTTAATTATTGTCGAGTGTCGACTATCCATTTCACGAAACAATAGCTTTAACAGATGGGCAAAATGTGCTCACAAAACCGCTAGAACTCCTAAGCTTCAGGGGGCTCCGCCCCTGACCCCCGACAAATTACATGTATCACAATGTTTTTTAAAAGGAAAAATTATAATTTCGGAAATGTCAAACAGTTTGAAAGTGAGGAGATTTATAGTTATAGTGTAATGTCCACTTTGCGGAAAATAGTATTGTATAGAGTTAAAATAGCCCCACGAAAGTGCTAGAACCCGTGAGCGTCAGGGGCTCCGCCTCCTAACCCCCGCCCAGGACTCTATATTGATTTTAAGGCGGGTCCCACGACCCCACATGTTAGGATAGTCATCCCCTCCCAAGAATATAAAAAATTGCAGCTTCTCATTGCATTAAAAGACTGCTTTCTTGACTTCGCAACCCCTGAAAAATACAGACTATACAGAATAAACAATTACATAGACCTTATTCCGTTTGTGCTCACATACGGTATAAGTTATTTCGAATAACTTCGACAGAATACACCACAAAACGCGTTTTTCGTCTCGGAGTTTCAAAGTTTCCCAAACCGCGAGCGAGAGTAGATTTCCTTTAGATAAATGAAATGCATAATTAAAAACATAGGGCCTATTCCTGTGAAAATAAACATCAAAATGGCGATTTTATACAAGATTACTAAAATGGCTTACACTTTAACACAAATATTCAAAAACAGCCCCTAACATTTCAGTACCGTACGCTCGGCGTACGCAGCGCTTTAAATTCACTTTCTGAAAATGAAATTTCGGGTGAGTGACTGGGTACCCCCCCCCCCATGAGTTGACCCACGGTACGCCACTGCTTGTTACCTCGTAACCTCAGTGATTACTCATGACCCACTGAGGAGATTTTAATACTGCACTCATTATTTAGCCATTTATGAAGAAAAGCAGCTTAGGTCAATTAATTTTTGGCCTGCTTTGGCTGAATTTTGTTACAAACCATCAGGGATGTAGTCGAGGCCGGCTATTCCGAGTCACGAGGCCGCTGGAAAAATATTTTTCCCATAGACTTTGTACACGTGACTCGGTCCGAGGCCAAGGCCAAGGCCGGCAAAATCTGGCCTCGAGGCCGGCCTCGACTACATCCCTGCAAACCATCACTAAATGTGGTTATAATGTCTGATATATGCAATACTGCCTGTGTGGTATGTGTAAATTAACTCATACTAATGTTAATGACATGCAAATGTTGTTGGTTTCAGTACAAAAAATAAAGAAATTATCTGTTATATAGCTAGAAAAGTGGTATTTAAAAGTCATAGACATTACATGAGAACGTACGCAGTAGTTTCTTGCCACATCCACCTTGCTTGTCTTCTTGAATTTACATCAAAAACGGGAAAGGGGGAAATGTCAAGTTGTTGCTGGTCCAATTCTCCACCGGATAGTGAAACTTCAACTATCTCCAGGGATGTACCTAACTCATTTCTTCAAGTTATATCCTGTCAATTCCGATTTACAATGGTATAGGTGTTATGACATGAGTCATAGTCATGTCAGGGCCATAACAGGAGAGGGGGTGGGGCTGGAAACCCCCAAACCCCATACCTTTTATTATTGTCCATAGATTTATAATCGTCATCGGCAAATCTTGCAATCCAAGTGCATGTTTAGGTGGGGTTAAGGGGAGGCTCTTTGGGAAATTTGCCCGTTATGGTCTAATCCCCCTACCCCCCCCCCAAAAAAAAACTTCCCGGGGAATTGATGTGGCCAGGGACAAGGTTGTATGGGTGTCGTATTCGATCGAAGCTAGGTCATGTTATTGCAGTGGTGGATCCAGAATTGGAAGGGTGGGGGCACAACTTTTGCAAGGTCCAAGATAAAGGGTATACGGAGCTGACAAGCAAAAGGGGCATGAAAATAAATAGGCTAACCAAAAATTACAAGTTTTATTTTGGGTGAGAAATATAAACTTTCACCGCCCACCCCCCCCCCGCCCCTCCCCAATCTGCTGCTGTGCTATCACTACACATGTAGAATGTTCCACATACAATTGGCAGGAATGTAGTCGAGTCTTTCTCATCTGAGTCCGAGTCCGAGTCCAAGTCCTGGTTCCGGTAACAAGATCTGGGCCCTATCTCATAAAACTTGCAATCATTGTAAATCAAAAATTGATTGTAAGTTTAAAATACTGGTTCTGATTGGTTGAAATCAACTTGCGATCGATTTTTGAGAGTTGCAATCAATTGCAAAGTTTTATGAGACAGGCCCTGGTCTCACTGAGTCCAACCCTGACAATTGGTTCAGCATATGTATCTTTAGCAAGGTAACGTGAAGGTGTAAGGCCTATTTATCATTAATGTACAGTTGTTCATTACCAGGGGTGGACCAGGCCATTCAATCTCAATGTGTGCGGTGGTGGTTGTGGGGTAGGGTGGGGGAGGGGGTGAGTGGAACATCTGGGTCATATTGCATAAATCCTTTACCAACGAAAAGGTCTTGTTATTTTGACCAGAGGTTTTTCCCTCTATGATAACATTATTGGTACAAAAATTATGCTTACCGGAGTTTTTACATTTTACCAGAGATGTTTATCTGGTAAAAGTTTTATGGAATATAGGGGCCAAGAGTGTCGAGTTGAAATAGGGGCGGGGTTTTTGCAGTGTATTTCGGGAAATTTACTGTTGTTGACATTTTTGCCCCCGAGAGTTTTTGCTTTCCCTACGATTTTACCTTGGCGCCGCCAATGCGTTGAAATAAATGATACTGCTCGTTGAAATATTGAGGCACAGTATACTGGGATTGCTGCAGCATCATCTGCACACCGTGAACCCGGTTCCCAGGGACTGCTTGACACGGGGCTTGACAGTGAAACATTCTCAGTAGTGTACGGTCAGTCCGTGGCAACGTCACTTTAAACGTGTTTGATCAATACACATGTCGTGAATTCCAATATGACCATTCAGTTGGGAAGCCAAGGTACTGCAAGTATACAATAAACTGCGAATTATAGTTGTGACAAAAAACCTCCAACCACCCCCTCCGACAAGCAAACTCCTCTCCATATCCCCTTGAACATGCGATGACGAGTCATATGAATTACGAAGGGCAGTGTCTATGGATATGACTAATGGAATATGAATATCGTGCCCATGATGGCAACACACTGTTCATGACAATTTTGAGTCATAGCACTGCAGCGGCTTTTATTCCTAACAACTGTCATATCGTATACCTGATCCCTCAACGATCCCTTGAAACATTACTAGCGTGTAGTATATCAGAACGACGGGACATCACGACTTTGTACATTTTCTTCTCTTTTGGCATTGTTTGGTGTTTACATGTAACTTCTCCTTCTTATATTATGTATGCCTCATTGTTAGTCGACGTACATGTAAGAGTAAACCTCTTTTGATTAAATTTGGGGTGGCTCCGTTCCATGTACGATCGGAATTTCATAATGTCAATACCCGTAAAGCAGACCAAAGCGAAGACCGAGGGATAACTTGAAACGATTTGGACTTCTCCCTCAAAGGACAGAACATTATATGAAAGGGATATATAGGCAAATAGCCATCGTGTACCACCTATTCCAAGTTTGCAGCAAAGCGGAGAGGTAAGGCAATTTTTGACGAATATTTTACATTTTATTACCCAAAAAAAAAAATGTAATTTCTACTTACGGTGTCTGCATGTGTTAGTGATGAGGGTTTTTCCTCCTCTCGTTCGGGATAACAAGC
>JZLH01S0059864.1:7256-24530 GCA_001188425.1 Eucidaris tribuloides | reverse complement strand
GGTTGGTGTGTGTGTGTGTGTGTGTTGTGTGTGTGTGTGCAAGGGCGGTGACTTCAATGTGAGCGGAGGGGGCGGCGGCGGAAAGCTCCATGCTTTCTCAACCGATCTGAATACTCGTAAATCAATGGGATAGTCTGGCTACTAGCGTATTCATGAAAACTGATCCACACTTCGCCAGAACAAAGACCATTTAATTAAACAAAAAACAATTATGGCACCTGAAACTCAGACAAAGTACGGCTTGTGAAATTCCAAAATAACGAGCATGCTTGTGGTTTTGTTCACTCTGCCTGCCGAGATTATGATCGGCCTTTGTCACATGTCGGAGCTCTGTAGACTCGGATTCCAAGAATAAATTGTCGACATGTCAATTTTTTGCCCCGTTCTTACCTCCATAATAAATAAAAGGCCTTTTTACTGTTATTTTGTATAAAGCCGATGATGAATGATGATAATGAGTGTTGATGACAATAATGATAATTGATGTGTGATGATAATAATCACATATAATTACGATATCAATGGATGATAATGTTTGATAATGTTAACTGACAATGATGATATTGATGGTAGTGATTGGCGAAGTGATGATGATAATGATGGTAAGGATATATGAGCCATCTTCAGCTAAAGTGCCCAATGGGTGTAACATAATAGTCAAAAATGAGTAATTGTGACATGACAGTGTCCGTAATGGGTGTTAAGAAGTCAAATCTGCAATATCACCTTTTTAAACCGAAGCTGGAAAATTTTGTGAAAAGATGTGTGAAATGCATTGAATTAACACATGTAAATGACAGATTACGTTTACCATGTTTTATTAATATCTTTTTCTCATTTTTCCTCAGAAAGTTAAATTGTATAGTGTGACAATTATGGACTTTGGGAAAGAACAATTACAAATATTGTGTTGTAGATCGTGTTTCAATTGCGCAATGGCACAAACAATTACTTGCGCGGTAACGTATCGTTGTAATGTACCCTAAGAAATTACTCAACAGTATATTTCTTTCAAATAATACCTGCCTAGTTCTTGCTATTTTGTTTTTACTAGTTGGTAGCTTTTACTCGGGTGGTTCGTTTACAGCCAAGATACTTCTTAAAGTAACGTATCTGTTGCACATGTCACCCTGACTTTCAGTATTTGAAATGGCATTACTCTAAACGCGAGATTTGTTATGCATCGTCTAACAAACACGTAGGTACATGTAAATTCAAGGGATGTTGAGGAATATTGACTTTTTGCTTTACGTACTTTTCGGGCCATAAAATCCATTAATAAGTTGAAGAACGTATCTGTTGGTAATCATAGTATTCTTGGACAAAAAATACAAAGTGTGTTCGCGAAACTTACGCATGCTGGTGCAATTTTCTTAGATTTTGGATGCCTGAACAGTTAGGGTTTTGGCGCAACTTTTACTAGCGGAGATAACTATTTGGTAATCATTTAATATGCGTACAATCGAAAATATACAGGTAACGTATCTGTTGCAAATTTTTTATTTGTAATTCAAATGTTTTCTTTATTGAATACAGTTTAATGTTTAGAATCCTCTTCAAATAATACATTTTAGTATCAAAACTGGTTGACAGATAGAATGTTCAGGGAAATATTACATACTGATTTTAATTATTTTTGGGTTCCAGATTCGGTGACTTTTTTTAGGTAACGTATCTGCTTGCAACTTCTGGCGGACAAGCACTGTTGACACGGTGCAGATAAAATATAATCGATGTACTTACTGGAATGTAGAGGTAAAATATAAGGTGTATACAATTGGCAACAATCGATAGGATAATCAGTCATTTCGTCTCAGCTATTATAGATGATCAGTTTATTTCACGTTTCCTAATGAACCTGCATGTGCGGGCGACAAAAATAAGCTCACATAGGCTCATGTAGTAAGCCATTTTCAGTATTTGCATGATATTTGAAATGCTCTTCCTCCGTCTAAAATTTATTTGCCCATAAAGGGCGCCCTCAATCGGTTTAACAAAAAAGCGCCGGCGGGGCAGCCCTTACGGTATTTTTTCATTGAAATATCCCCGCGAGGAGACAGAAAAAATGCTAATAAACTGGCGACACGTTACTGAGAAATGTGGTAAATGATTTAATATGATGTTGGATGATAATCATGTTTAATAATAATATATGATGATGTTAATGATGTTGGTGATGATGTAATGAATAACCGGTGATGATGATGATGATGAAGAGATCATAGACCCAAAACGTTGCCTGTGGCTGGGGGGGGGGCCAAAATTAATCAGTATATGTGTCCAAACATGCGCTGTACGCGGATTTTGCGAAGGCGCGGGGGGGGGGAGTGTTCATGCTGCGGACAATCCTAGGTCCAATTTTCCGCGTCCACGCCAGCCGCGGGAAACTCGCCAGCGGGGGTGGGAGGGGAGGGGTAGTAAGTGACGATTTTCTTCCCCCTCCAAATCCGGTCCTAAATTGTTTCCTGCTCACGCAAGCCATCGAAAACTCCTCACCGGGGGGGGGGCGGGGGGGATCTGTGCTCACGATTTTGTTTTTTACTCCTAAATTCCCAGTCCCAAAAGTTTTCCAGTCACGTCACCGCCGAGTTGCCCATTTAAGACGACTAGCACCGGCTACCGCATCTTTGCCGTCCGCCCTCCTAATCGAAAAATCAGTTTATTGCATGTTTCATTGTATAGTTTGACATGTTCAAACACTCCCTGTTAACCAAAAAATGCCATGAATTTTCGAAAAGGGGATGTTTGGGTGTTAACATTAACCACTCTCTTTTGGCAAAAAATGGTTTTTTAACACGCCCAAACACTCCCTGCCTTTACGCTGTATTAAGCCGTGTGTGCAAAAGCTTGCGGGTATGGTAATTGATTTAATACAGAAATTCATAACTTCCAGGTTTTATGTGTATTTTTTTTGGGGGGGGCGGTGTGCACGGTGCCACCCTCGCCGCGTGAGGCAGATGATTTATGCCCCCCGGCAGGCAAAACAGAAATTTGCACCCCTTTTCAGCTTTCAAAAACTGATTTTCTAAACTTACCACCTCCCCATGCCACTTCATTCACCTCCCCAAGATTGCACCTCCCCATGCCCATCCCGCTTAAGCCCTTTGCAATTATGTGTGTCATAATCCATTCACGTACTTTCCTAAAATCGAATATAATCGCGCGGGGAAAGGTGAATTGTTGCCGTCCAGTCACCGAGAGCGAGCTAAAACTCGCAATAGAAAGGGATAAGACAATTCTTGGAACTTCCACCATGTTTACACATGTGGTCCTTCAGAAATAACTGAGATTACGTGTAGATTTTTCCGTTATAGTGTAGTCTGCGTTTCAGACGCTGAGAACCTTCATCGGTTGCTGTATTCGATATCTGGGGCCAATAATATTCAGTTTTCATTTTATTGTATTAGATCAGTCGTATACAGCCAGCCCCACTGTATTGGACTAAAATGTAGTTATGAATAGATGTAAGACTGCAATCGTGTCCAAAAGCCTTGTAAAATTTACGTCCATAACACAACACTATTACTCTAACTTTATAATGTTTTCATCTTCAAGGTCAAATATTAAATATTTGTCTCACAGGAGAACCAGAAACTGCATCATTGTAATTGTGATGATCAGAATTTTCTTTTCATAACCTCTCGTACTTTAACCTGCTTCAACCGCGTTCGATGGTAATTTAGTCAGGGGCGGATCATTGCTTATTTATAACACAGGGCATGAATGACAGATATGGTCAGGCCTCGAAGTTGCAAACAGTACACGGTAGTGTGATCATAATAGATGTCTATAGGGTTGTCAAGCAATGTTTCTTTGTCTTGTTTTTTACGATGTATCTTTTATTCCAAAAAACTGTTAACCTTCCCTAAACGGACAGCATTTCTTGTCAGCCGTGCTCACAATGCGTCAGGTTCGCTGTGGTCCAGCTTATCGTCGCTATAGGGTGAATTGCATCATGTAAGCTGAGGCTAACACTGCGTAGACTATTGACGGATTATATGAATAAGGCAGCGGATCCTTTGCATCATTTCAGCACAATGCGACGTGTTTTCTCGTTCTTCTGCCTATTATTCAGACCGCTTCTCTACGCGGTCGCGATTAGGCTTTAACAATAAAACGGGCAAAATGAATAAAGCGTGGACAAAATGTCTTTGTTGGTAGGAATTAAACATATAGATGTAGGCCAGTCTGCAGATGTGAGCGTAAAATGACGGAAGGAGAACAGTAACATCGTCAATATGGGAAACGAAAGGACATAATGTACGAAGGTTTTTGTTCTTCAATCCCCTGTTCTTCTGTCTTTTCCTGTACTTCTCCATCTTTCCATTTTCTTCAAATCTTATCCCGTTTTCTGTTTGAACCCAAATCTTGGATAATACAATATTCACCTGATTTATAAATAGTAGTTTACCTTATACACTCCTGGAAGATATCCCGGGGGCCAGTGTCGATTACAAGGTGTACACCATGCGCGTGTATGGACTTGTCAAAATGACCCTAAAACAAGTAATTGAAAAGTCGATTCTCAGACTACCCTAAACATATAATGCTAATATCGGGCGATCTCAAAAGATACCCTTGTCACAGTACGCCTTCTGTAAAGGTATCTACCCTTGTTCGCGATTTTCGCGATTGTTGATATCCCTTTTCGGCATGGTTACGCCGGGCGTACATGGTCCGACCGTAAAAAACACCCCTTTTAACGCGTTTTTGTTCACACGCGAATGGATGTACTACGATTGAATCGCAATGGCCCCCCCGGGGGAAGATTGCATCGCGAATGTTGACCCCCTTTTAAGGGGTGTGTCGACTCCCTGCGTTTGGTATGAGAAGAATATGCGCATACGAAAAAAAAAAAGACAAAAGAAAGTGGAAATAACCAGTTATATCAATCGATCCTCCTCCTCCCCTCATTCTTCTCTTCTTCTCCTCTTCTTCTTCTCGCTGTTCCACTTCTCATTCTTCTGCTTTGCTACTTCTTCTGTGTGTGTGTGGGGGGGGCGTCGTGTCGTCGACAAAATCAAGTTAATTGTCAATGAGCAAGAGCCAGAGGCGGTCACTGTGGGGACCCTGTCTGCCGGGGGGGCTCGATCGCCCTCGTCCCACCCAATGGAAAAATATGGGGGGGCAAAATCGATTTGTTCCCCGCAATAATTTTGACAACTGAAAAATCGAATATGAAATGCAAATATATGTTTTAAAAAGCCACCTGTAAAAACTATAAGGCATTAAACATGGGCCTCATTAAAAATCATGGTCATTTTTTCGCGCAAAAAATTTCTGCATTACAATGGTTGGGCGCGGCTCCGTAAATTTTGTTGGATTTTTTTTCACTTCCCCCGTCCCCCCCCAGAAAAAAAAAAAAAATCCAAAAACATGGATACGGATACGCCCTGAGAGCAAAGCTCTTCTTAAGAAGTGGCAGAGGAATGAAAATTTGCCTCCCCTAAAAACAAAAAAAAACCCAAAAAAAACAAAAAACCCCAAAACAAACAAATGGAAGTTCAATAATTTATCAAAATTTACCAATTGTCATAAAGGCTAACAGAGACGGGCCGAGGCTTTTGCCAGGTCTCAATTCAGACCGGCTCTGCCAATTTGCTCCATTACGTGTGTGTGTGTGTGGTGTGTGTGTATCTAACGTCGTGTGTTGTTGTCCTGCTGGTGGTTGTGGAGCCATGGCACACACGGAGAATGCGCCCACCCGCGAACACGGTCTGCGCAACCCTCAACCCAGGGCCGGGTAAGACCGATCTCAATCCATAGCCGAGGCCCCTATATCCCTCATGTTGGCAACTCTGCTGAAACTCGTGACACTCAACATAATTTAAGCCAGGCGCAGGCTCGCGTTTCCGTGGTGCGTGGCCTGTGTGACCAATTGCTAATCATCATCTCTCATCACGATTGGTTATTAAAGAAATGGCGGGTCTAGAAGCCAGACCAGGTGAATGACTGTGGCCTAAATTGCGGAGAACTTCGTGTAAGGTGTGGGTTCTCACGGTAAATTGCCACCGAAGTCAAAAGAATTAGACTTGGAATAGGGATTGGGAGTCTTCAAGAGGCTTGAGAATATGCGTTGGTAGATAGTGTACTTGTTTCAAAATTTCCCACCTCCCCTCTCTCTGTATTCCCTATATAACCTTTGTTCGTGGCCTGATTTCCTTCTTTCCTTTCATCAACTGCGGTGCAAGGCAGTCTCTGACAGGTAGCGGATGTGATAGGGGAGGTGTTACGGGGAGGAGGATAGGGCCGCAGGAAGGGGGTGAGGGGAATAAAGGGAGGGGGAAGGGAGGGGGAGGGAACGGGGAGAGGGGAGGTTAGGGGAAGGGGAGGGAAGGCGAAGCCGAAAGCGAGTAAGGGAGGGTAGGGGCTTAGGGGAGGGCGAAAGAAAAGGGAGGAAGGAAAGGGAGGGAAGAAAGGAAAGGAGAGGAAGGAAAAGGGAGGGAAGGAAAGGGAGGTAGGGGATACGTTGATCAACAGGCGAGGGAGCCGTTAGTGGAATGGCCAGGTGAGGTGAGGCGAAAGGAGGGAGGGAAAGGAGGGAAGGGAAGGGAAGGGGAGAAGAGAGGGGAGTGTTTGCGGGAAGGAAAGGGAGGGTGAGGTGAGGGAGGGAGAGGGGAGGGGAGAGGGGGAGGGTTGGGTAGGCACCAAGGGAAGAATTAGCATTAGTGGTATCAAGAAAGATCAACTCTCACGAAAAATGCTTCATTTTGTTGAAATACTATCGATTGATAAATAAATCAGTCAGGCGCGCCACTTAGTCGTTTTCGGCTATTAACGTAAATAGCCGTTTTCCGGCTATTATGAATATAAAATCACACTGCACGCCCCCATCATCACTGCGGTGCCCTCGCTGTAAAAGCATGGAGAACTCTTTTCGCCGTTGCTGACACGATGCAAAACTATATTTTTTTTAGAGAGAAAGTAAACCATGGATGTTTCTATCAAAAACTGCGTCTTCTTAATAGATTAGATGAGGTACCAATTTGTTGGCGTACCAACAAAATCTGAACCTTTGACAAATTTCGGAGAATACTCCTCTGGAATACGTAATTAGTCACAATTTTCGAAATTGTAAAAACGGTGATGTCCAAACTAGCCTTCTGCAACAGGCGTTTTATTGATCGCGTTACGCGTTTTGTGAGCATATGCATGCAGGCAGCGTTGCGTGCAGTACGTACAGGTACAGTATATCGCGTCTTACGTACACGATATGCATGCATAGCGTATTGCTTCTTACCAATAGGTCTGATACACCGGAGTATTATTATCCGCTGATTTGGACTGCTGCGTTATGCTTTATAATATCGTGCCATCGTAATTTTAATTGTTGATTTTGATAATTCAAAGCAGAAGCCCGTCATGAAAATGCCGGAGAAAGGTCAAAGTCCGGGCAAAATTTCGTCTAAGCTATCATCCTGTGCTAACGAGTTGATGCATGATCAAGATTGCTGTCAGCAGCCCGCTGACCTGTAACCGCCATAGACGTTAATCGCAATGGCGTACTTGTGAGTGAGGAGCTGTAGTGTGTGGCAGAGATCGTGCCGTCTGTCATCATGGGGAGAAGCGAACAACGGGTGAGAAAGGCAATGATTTAGCAAGCACTCAGTCAAAAGAAGGTATACATTGCTGTTCAAGGTGTTTATACTTTTTTCTCAAAATCGCTGCCGACGACGCTATCAGCTTCTGCTAGTTCTGGTTCATTCGACGACTGACACCCCGGACACGCTCGGCCTCGAGCTCGGCCAGTGGGGTCCATATTATTGAACAGCCACTGAAAACTTCTTAATTGCAGTAAGGATCTCATCGGAAATTAGCAACATTCCTGGCGAGAGCCAGCTAGACAGAGCATTTTGCGCAGGACACTTAAAGAGCTGTACAAGCCAATGACAATGATGTGATGCACTGTCGGTTCGTCTGTATTAAATTTCAAAGACTGGATAAAAATTGAGAAACCCTTGTAGTTTGTTCCATTTTTGAGGGGATTATTGCACCAGTCGAGTACATATGTTGATGAACAGCAAGGATTTTAAGACTTTGCCAAAACCATTATGAAACAAATATACTATTTAGCACAGTAAAGAATATTGTGCCTACCTTTATCCCTTCTCGTGTGCGAGAAATCTTGTGACTCATGCTGTTACCAGAAGTTAGATTGCCTGTAATGTTAGAAAATCTCGTCGACTTCGGCTGGAAACGTCATTTTCGTTCATTCTGAAATGGCTTAAACACAAGCAAAAGAGCCAATTCCGCCACCCACATGTGCGGACTGTGTTTAACTTGCGTTTGACAGATGACCAAGTGGATTGAAAGAGCTACCACGCTAAGAGCCAGATCAAGTTAAATGTCCTCGTCAGGTTATAACGAGCACATGTATGAGCTGGAACTTGCAGTGAAAAAAATTGCAGTTCAAGAAAACTTAAAACCAGCTGTTATGGCTCACTGCTGAAAAAGCTAGGCAAAACAAGTGAACAGTATTACAGTATCTGGATAGCTGCAAGTGATATAAACAAAGCAATAGATGCCACCCCATTACAAAGCAGCCTGTATCATTAACATTGCAGATAGAAAGAATCGACCTCGTTTCTACTCAGCACATTGGGAAAAAGCGAAACGTGGCAGGAGGCAATCGACGACCAGGTGATATTCGACCAAAAACAAGAATGGAAATTGTGTTGGTAAGTTGTGGTTACAAACAACGTAAAGACAAAACGGTGCTGGTGTTTCATGCACGGCGTAAAAAACTGAACAGGTAAAAGAAGCTGCCACACGAAGAAAGCGACCCATCGGTTTCACAACCAACCCCAAACGCAAAAACGAAGACTACGCCTAGCCGAGTGTCCTTCACCTATGTGGATACTGCCCTCTCAGCGAGCTGCCTGCAACGCCAGAGTTGAACTCTATGTAAAAGTGAGTGCAGTTAACCGTATTTGTTAATGCCGAATTCTCATGGCCAGCATGATGAAAGTTTCCAAGAAAACTCGGCAAGCAAACTCAAATTTTAAGCAAATATGCTTAATGGTGGTTACGCGGAAGTGGGTTATCGTGAACATGTGACGGACTGCCATTACGATGGCACAGCGGATTCTGAAAGATGACGTTCTAACCTGTCAGGAATGTGGAATTGCCAATTTGCACATACAAAGGAGTATGTTAAACCTTGCCAGGGAAACCAGATGCGTACGCCGATAGGATGACCATCCTGTGTGTCTTGGAGTTTGACTGTTGGCTCGCCTACTTAAAATCGGTCATGGCACTTTGAAAATGGAACATGGTGCGTCATTACTTCCTCCCCTAAACTGGGATGTATTGCATCAGAAGACTTGCCTAAATGTATGGCTTCGGCCCTCAGAGACAGCGCAAAAATACGCGCAAGTCTCGCTTCCTGGATCATGCATAAGCTTGGGGAGCATGCTGGCAAATCCTGCTACTATGGAACACTGGCATATGAACTGACAGTGCGTATGTTCGCTGACGGTTTGACAAACAAAGTTAAAGCATCGCTGAAGGTTCTTGCGGTGGAGTAGGAATACAAAAACCAAGTGCCTAATATCTCCCAAGAACAGATGCTCGACATACGCATCGGCCTCAATCAGAATCTGAGGGAGGGAATCCGACACGGACGACATGCGTTTGATTAGGCAGGTTTGTATATGATATACATGTTCTTTTGGAAAAAATAACATTGTTATAGCACAGGGCAAGGTTTTACAACAACACAAGGACGTGCCTGCTTATGCACAGTATGTATCGTTTTATAGTTGAAAACGTACTGCCTCAAAATTAATTAGTTGTAAACTGCTCTAGTGACATATGTAGGCCTATTCATTTTCAGGCTCCTGTTTCACACATTATTAGGGGCCCAAATTGACCTCTACATACTTATGTTGCCCTCAAGCGACCGACCCAATTCCAAAATGCCAAAAAATGTGGGCTCCCATTTTGTTCATTAATGCAGACCAAAAGACATTACATATAATTTGCATGAATGCCACCGTTATTGAAGCAAAATGTCAGATTTAAGCTAAGATCTACTAAGATTCATAGTTCAATGGCTTAAAATTGCCAATTTTATTGTGTGTTTTGCCATTTGCAAAGACCCCCATAAAAAATAACTTGGAAACATCGACTCTCTCACAGTTTCGTCTGCTATACTTGCACATACTAGACATGGCCACATGACCTCCGGTTGCTGTGTGTGTGTGTGTGTGTGTGTGTGTGTGTGTGTGTGTGTGTGTGTGTGTGTGTGTGTGTGTGTGTGTGTGTGTGTGTGTGTGTGTGTGTGTGTGTGTGTGTGTGTGTGTGTGTGTGTGTGTGTGTGTGTGTGTGTGTGTGTGTGTGCAGGGGCGGTGACTTCATGTGACGGGGGGGGGGGGGCGGGCGGAAAGCTCCATGCTTTCTCAACGATCTGAATACTCGTAAATCAATGGGATAGTCTGGCTACTAGGCGTTATTCATGAAACTGACCACACTTCGCCAGAACAAAGACCATTGAATTAAACAAAAAACAATGTATGGCACCTGAAACTCAGACAAAGTACGGCTTGTGAAATTGCAAAATAACGAGCATGCTTGTGGTTTTGTTCACCTGCCTGCCGAGATTATGTCGGCCTTTGTCACATGTCGGAGCTTGTAGACTCGGATTCCAAAATAAATTGTCGACATGTCAATTTTTTGCCCCGCTTCTTACCTCCCATAATAAATAAAAGGCCTTTTTACTGTTATTTTGTTATAAAAGCCCGATGATGAATGATGATAATGAGTGTTGATGACAATAATGATAATGATGTTGATGATAATAATCACATATAATTACGATGATCAATGGATGATAATGTTGATAATGTTAATGACAATGATGATATTGATGGTAGTGATTGCGGAAGTGATGATGATAATGATGGTAAGGATATGATAGCCCATTCTCAGCTAAAGTGTCCCAATGGGTGTAACATAATAGTCAAAAATGAGTAATTGTGACATGACATGTTCCGTAATGGTGTAAAGAAGTCAAATCTGCAATATCACCTTTTTAAACCGAAGTGCTAAAATTTTGTGAAAAGATGTGTGAAATGCATTGAATTAACACATGTAAATGACAGATACGTTACCATGTTTGTATTAATATCTTTTTCTCATTTTTCCTCAGAAAAGTTAATTGTATGTTGACAATTATGGACTTTGGGAAAGAACAATTACAAATATTGTGTTGTAGATCGTGTTTCAATTGCGCAATGCACAAAATTACTTGCGGTAACGTATCCGTTGTAATGTACCCTTAAGAAATTACTCAACAGTATATTTCTTTCAAATATATACCTGCCTAGTTCTTGTATTTTGTTTGTACTAGTTGGTAGCTTTTACTCGGGTGGTTGCTTTACAGCCAAGATACTTCTTAAAGTAACGTATCTGTTGCACATGTCACCCCTGACTTTCAGTATTTGAAATGGCATTATCTCCTAAACGCGAGATTGTGTTATGCTATCGTCTAACAAATCAACGTAGGTACATGTAATTCAAGGGATGTTGAGGGAAATATTACTTTTTGCTTTACGTACTTTTCGGCCATAAAATCATTAATAATGTTGAAGGTAACGTATCTGTTGGTAATCATGTATCTGTTGGACAAAAAATACAAAAGTGTGTTTCGCGAAACTACATGCTGGGCAATTTTCTTAGATTTTTGGATGCTGAACAGTTAGGGTTTGCGCATTTACTAGCGAGGATATACTATTTGGTAATCTGTAATATGGTACAATCGAAAATATAGGTAACGTATCTGTTGCTAATTTTTTTTGTATTCAAGACTTTTCTTTATTGGAAACAGTTTAATGTTTTAAATCCGTCTTCAAATAATACTTTTACGTATCAAAATGGTTGACTAGATAGAATGTTCAGGGAAATATTACATACTGATTTAATTATTTTTAGGGTTCCAGATCGGTTGACTTTTTTAGGTAACGTATCTGTTGCAACTTCGGGGACAAGCACTGTTGACACGGTGAGATAAAATATAATCGATGTACTAGGCTGGAATGTAGAGTAAAATAAGGTGTATACAATTGGCAACAATCGTAGGATAATCAGTCATTTCGTCTCAGACTATTAAGATGTCAGTTTTTCACGTTTCCCTATGAACCTCATGGTGGGGACAAAAATAGCTCACATAGGCTCATGTAGTAAGCCATTTTCAGTATTTGATATATTTGAAATGCTTTTACCTCCGTCTAAAAAGTTTATTTGCCCATAAAGGGTGCCCCAATCGGTTAACAAAAAGCCGGGTGCCACCTTACGGTATTTTTTCATTGAAATATCCCCGGGAGACAGAAAAATGCCTATAAATGGGACACTTTAGCTGAGAATGTTGGTAATGATTGATAATGATGTTGATGATAATCATGTTTAATAATAATAATGATGATGTTAATGATGTTGGTGATGATGGTAATGATAACGGTGATGATGATGATGATGAAGATGATGCATAGACCCAGAACGTTTGCTGGAGTTGGGGGGGGGGGGCAAAATTAAAGTATATGTGTCCAAACATGCGCGTACGCAGGATTTTGGCGGAAGGGGGGGGGGGGTAGTGTTCATCTGCGGACAAATCCTAGGTCCAAATTTTTCCCGGTCACGCCAGCCGCCGAAAACTCGCTCAGGCGGGGGGTAGGGGGAGGGGAGGGGGTAGTAGTGACGATTTTTCCCCTCCAAATCCCCGGTCCTAAATTTTTCCTGGTCACGCAAGCCATCGAAAACTCTCGGTCACCGGGGGGGGGGGGGGGGGGTATTGAGCCATCGAAAAACTCGCTCACCGCGGAGGGGGGGGATTGTGACCTCACCTGCCCAATTTAAGACGATATGCACGGCTACATTTTGCCGTCTGCTAATGAAAAATCAGTTTATTTCATGTTTTCATTGTTATTTGACATTTCAAACCACTCCCTTTAACCAAAAAGCCTATGAAGTTTTCCGGAAAAGGGGATGTTTTGGGGTGTTAACAGTTAACACTCTCTTTTGGCAAAAGTGGTTTTTGAACACCCCAAACACTCCCTGCTTACGTGTATGTGTGCAAACTTGCGGGTATATAATGATTTAATACCAATTTTTTTTGGGGGGGGGGTGTGCACGTGCACCCCTCCCGCTGAGGCAGATGAGTTATGCCCCCGGCAGGCAAAAAGAAATTTGCACCCCCTTTTCAGCTTTCAAAAACTGATTTTCTAAACTTACCACCTCCCCATGCCACTTCAGTTCCACCTCCCCAAGATTTGCACCTCCCCATATGGGCCCATCCCGCTTAGCCCTTTGCAATATGTGTGTCGATAAATTCCATTCACTACTTGTCCTAAAATGAAATATAATCCGCGCGGGAAAGTGAATGGGTTGCCGCAGTCGACCAGGTGCGAGTAAAACTCGCAATAGAAAGGATAAACAATTCTTGGAACTTCCACCATGTTTACACATGTGGTCCTTCAGAAAGAATCTTGAGATACGTGTAGATTTTTTCCGTTATAGTGTAGTCTGGGTTTCAGACGCTGAGTGAACCTTCATCGGTTGCTGTATTCGATAGTCTGGGCAAATATTCAGTTTTCATTTTGATGTATTATGAAGTCTACAGCCACCCCACTGTTTGGACTAAATGTAGTTATGAATAGATTGGTAGACTGCAATCGTGTCCAAATAGCCTTGTAAATTTACGGTCCAATAACACAAACTAGTACTGTAACTTATATTTTTCATCTTCAATTCAAATATTAACATATTTCCACAGAGAACCAGAAACTGCATCATTGTGAATTGTGATGATCAGATTTTCTTTTCATAACCTCTGTACCTTTAACCCNGTTCAACGGTTCGATGGTAATTAGCAGGGGATCATTGCTTATTATAAACAGGGGCATGAATGCAGAATGGTCAGCCCTCGAAGTTGAAACATGTACACTGTAGTTGATCATAATAATGTCTATAGGTTGTCAAGCGAATGTTTCTTTGTTTGTTTTTTACGTATTATCTATTATTTCCAAAAACTGTTAATCCTTCCCTAAACGGACGAGCATTTCATTGTCAGCCGTCTCACAATGCGTCAGGTTCGCTGGTCCAGCTTATCGTCGCTATATGGGTGAGTGCATCATGTAATCTGAGGCTAACACTGTAGACTATTGACGGATTATATGAATAGCAGGCGGATCCTTTTCATCATTTCATCACAATGGGACGTGTTTTCTTTCTTTGCCTATTATTCAGACCGTTCGCTTACGCGGTCGCGATTAGTGCTAACAATAAACTTGGCAAAATGAATAAAGGTGGACAAAATGTCTTGTTTGGGTAGGAATTTAAACATATAGATGTGCAGTCTGCAGATGTGAGGTAAAAATGACGAAGGGAGAAGTAACATCGTCAATATGGGAAACGAAAGACATAATGTACGAAGGTTTTTTTTTCTTCCATCCACCTGTTCTTCTGTCTTTCCTGTTACTTCTTCCATCTTTCCATTTTCTTCAATCTTTCCCGTTTCTTGTTTGAAACCCAAATCTTGGATAATACAATATTCACCCGATTTATAAATAGTAGTTTACTCTTATACAAACTGCTTGGAAGATTGCATCGGAATGTTGACCCCCTTTTAAGGGGGTGTCACTCCCTGCGTTTTTGGTATGGAGAAGAATATGGATACGAAAAAAAAAGACAAAGTAAAGTGAAAATAAACAGTTTATTCAATCGATCCTCCTCCTCCCCCTCATTCTTCTTCTTCTCCTCCTCTTCTTCTTCTCCTCTTCACTTCTCATTCTTCTGCTCTTCTATTTCTTCTGTGTGTGTGTGTGGGTGGGGGTCGACAAATCAAGTTAATTGTAATGAGCAAAGCAGAGGCGTCGATCCTGTGGGGGCACGGGGGCGATCGCCCCCACCCCAATGAAAATATGGGGGGGGCAAACATCGATTTGTCCCCCAATAATTTTGACAACTTGAAAAATTCGTAATATGAAATGCAAATATATGTTTTAAAAAGCACTGAAAAACTCTATAAGGCCATTAAACATGGCATAAAAATCATTTGTCATTTTTTCGCGCAAAATTTTGCATTACAATGCATACAAGTTGACGCGGGCCGTAAATTTTGTTGGATTTTTTTTCACTTCCCCCGTCCCCCCCCCCCCCCAAAAAAAAAAAAATGCCAAAACTGGATCGACGCCCTGCGACCAAAGTCTTCTTAAGAAAGTGGAGAATGAAAATTTGCCTCCCCCTAAAAACAAAAAACAAAAAACCCCAAAACAAACAAATGAAGTTCAATAATTATCAAATTTACCAATTGTCAAAAGGCACAGAGCGCGTCGAGGCTTTTTGCCAGGCTCAATCATACGCTGCAATTTTGACTCCATTACGGTGGGTGTGTGCTGTGTGTGTTTGTGTGCTTGTGAGAATGACGTGGGGTGTGTGTATGTGTGTGTGTGTGTGTGTGTTGTGTGCACCCAATTGTAATATCATCTCTCATCACGATGTTTTTAAAGAAATGGGAGTCTAAAGCCCAGACCATCGGTGAAGACTGTGGTAATGGGAGAATCGTAAGTGTGTGTTCTCACGTAAATCACCGAAGTCAAAGCAATGATACTTTGAAACGGATTGCTTCCAAGAGCTGAAAAGGTGTAACTATATTTTTCATTTCACTCCCCTTCTCTCTGCGATTGTCAATAACCTTGTCGGTGGGGATTTCCTTCTTTCCTTTCACAACTGCACAGGGCAGGAGATAGGGAGGTAGGGGAGGTAGGGAGGATAGGGCGAGGGAAGGGAGGTAAATAAAGTCCGGGAGGTGGAAGGGATGGAGCGCAAGGACGAGGGAGCGCCCGTATACGTGGAAAGGGAGGGCGAAGGACGAAGGAGAAGAGTTAACGAGAGGTAGGCGTAGGTGGAGGTGAAAGAATAGAAGGGCAGGAAGGCAAAGGGAGGAAGAGAAGAGACGAGAGGAGAAGTGCGAGCGGAAGAAAGGGCGAGCGAAGAAAGAGGGCCGGATGGGAGGCGTTAGGCGAATGGAAGGTGCCAGGGGAGGAAAGGAGGCGAATGGAAAAGGGAAGGGAGGAAGGAAGGGGAGAAGGATGAGGGCAGTGTTTTGGAAGTCGAAGGAAGGGTGAGGGAGGGAGCGAGAGGGAGGTTGGCGCAGGTATGAAGGGGAAGAATACATTAGTTGTATAAAAAGATCAAAATCTCTCACGAAATATTCATTTGTGAATACAATCATTATAAAATAAAATGTTATTAGACATATCGGTTGTAAATTACTTCTTTTCGGTTGTATCTGATAAGACTACATGCCTGTTAATATTGTAAAACAAAAGCCACCCCACCTTCAGTTGTTTAGTATTCTCATGCCATTAACATGACCGTGGGACTCGCGCGAATGTGACACACATGGAACAAGGTCATTGACGTCAGACATTATTGGTGGATTAAATCTCAGAACCCAAGAAGATATTTTATCTTTGTGGAGAAAAACGCAAAAACATTGTTGCTGGCCACTGATGCACATCATCGCAGTAAACTCAGGTTGTTTATCGATTGTTGTATGCAACAGTAGCCCCTAGAGCTACCTCAACAAATTTCTTTTAATTACATTATAACCTGACTGTTTTATACTAATGTCGTCGTTTTCAGTTTATGTCAATTATTTGTAAGATAACAGGACGACGAACAAGACAACAAAAAATTATTCATTGTTGATAGCTCAATTGTATACATGCTTGTGACTTCGGTGATCTATTTTCCTATCTTTTTTCTCCCTACAGAATTAGAAGAAGCAATGCCAATAAGAAGCGATAATGGAAGACAAGATTATAAGCTGGGGGCCCAGATCTCATTTCGAGATATCTGCGACGAAAAATATCGAGGTTGATTAGTACAATAGTAATTTATAAACCGTCAACATCCATACACATCGATATTCATCCAATTCGATAAACGCCCATTGCAGTCAATGTTAAAACAAAACTCGGCTTTTTATGTGCACTGATTAAATGTCTGAGGGAAGATTAGCGTGCGACTATAGATTTGCTGTTTTGTTTTTTGTAGCGCATGGTTGAATTGTCAGAAATGATGGGGGTGGAGAAGAGACAGAGTTGGTGATTTTATTCTTAAACATAATTGATAATAATGTAGTATACTGGCTAACTAGTAAATGACAATATAAATATGATAAATTTGTCCATGACAAAATCTTATCTATTCTGGTTGTATTCCCCCATCTTATCTTCACACGAATTGTTTTGGAATGAATGTATCTCTTTCTGG